>LS596664.1:13688-24824 GCA_900490775.1 Pristionchus maxplancki
GGATTGAAAGAGAAAATGAATGATTGTTAAGGTAGAAGAATGGGTAACTGACGAAGAAGATCTTGAGAAGCAAATAAGAGAGAAAATTGAGAAATTACATCCCAAAGAACACACTACTCAAGAGGTATACCAATCGATAAATCGAGTTGAAGATGATCAATTGATCGCAGGAACGAGATACACTTGTTCGACGGCACATTCACTTATTTGAAAAGCAGAACAAATCAGAAGAAGACAAAAAAGAATGGAGGAACGATCTGAGGTCAATGCAAAAGAAGGATAAGAAAGATGTGAGTAAGAGAAGTGGAGAAGAAGAATGTTTATCATTATTTCAGTTGGAAGTCAAGGAAGGAACTACTAGGAAATTAAGAGAACTTTTCGAACAGTATGCCGTTTCAGCATTCACCCTATCTATATTCTCTCCATTACAGTACTGGCTCTGCGAGTTCATCAGTAGCGTCTCCTGCATCGAAAAGGAAAGAAGGGATTACTGTAGATGAACTGCCAACAACTTCCGATATCAAAGGGTATTTTATCTCAAAACGAAAAAGCATAGAGACGTTCTCTCAAGATTGGAAGAGAACATAAACGAAACTATACTTACTGATGCTTCGTACAAGAGAAAGTCAAGAAGAAAAGTAAAATCGGATGCTGAAATGGAATTGAAACGAAGAGAGAAAATGAAGAAGAATGGTATGTGAACCCGCTTATTCCATGATTGTATCTTGTATCTTTTCTTTTCTCATCGCAGAAGGAAAAGACGAAATTCCCTCTGAGACATTCGATAGACTTCATCTGTATTCTGGAAGTGATTCTTATGATGAAGGAAGAAAAAGAAGTGACTCTAATCATAGTGACCAAAGTATTGCAAGGTTTGGGATCACGCACTAATTAAATATTAATGATCGTATAAATTGAGTATGTCATCCACTGAGTTTGTCATGCATGCGGGGAGTGTTCAGAGGAGGAAAGATAGTGAAAGCAGGTGTGGAAGAAGAATGAAAAGATTGAGAGAGGAAGAATTGAGAAGAGAAGCAGAAAGGAAACGAGCAGAAGAAAGGAGAAATGAAATGGAGAAAGAGGTGGGAGATAAGCATACGTAAATGAATGAATTGATGAATTAAGAGGGCGATTGATGGTGGAAACACTTCAATGGATGAGATTGAAACACTCAAGGTAATTTTGATTGTTATCCATTTCCGATATTCACTTCTTTCTCAGGATATAAGGAAGAAACTAATCAAGAAAACGATGATGAGAAAGAAAAGAAGCTCCCAGGATTCGGAGATTTCATTGCATAGAAAAATGGTGAGGATGATTGAGGAAGAGATATGAAAGATCATTTGAGTCGAAGGAGGACGAGAAAGCAGAAAGAAGGAAAGAAAGGAGTGAACTGAGATTCATGAAGAATGTCGGATTGCAAGTGAGAATATGATAGAAGGGAGAGATTAATTGAGTGATTACAGACTGATTTAACTGATCTCATTACTAAATCTTCTGCTGTTATCACAACTCAAACTGATGGAACGAAGAATGCGAGTAGAAGGAGTCAGACTAAATTGACGAGGTTCATTCCATCTCCAGATTCCATTTGAATGACGTCATCTTCAGTATTGAGAAACCCTCGACTACAGCATTGGAACATCCTCTTTCGATAAGAAGAAAGATATCTTTGACTTCTCTCGATCCATCTCGATTATCTATTCTCTCACTGGAATCTCCTTCTTCTCCACTTGATCTACTCGATATCTCATCCCATCGACTACGGGATCTTTCTCTCTCTCCCATTCCTTCCGAAGGTCAACACTCTTTAATGATCAATGAAGTGGAAAGACCAACGAGATTGGATATGGATGAGGTAAGAGAAGAAAGGGCGAGATGGACATGGAATGAGAATATAGGAGAGAGGAGAAGAGAGAAGGGAGTCAGAGAAGAGAGTGAGACGAAGGAGGAGGAGGATTGATGCATCAACGAGTGAAAGAGTGAGGTAAGAGAAGGAATCTTCCATTGAGGGGAACAATGAACTACTCATTTCCACTGCAGGGAATCAATATCATCCGGTTCTTCTTCTTTGCTTTCTCCTCAGAAGAACTTAATTGATGAGGACGGAGTGAGAGTCGAGAAGAACTTAATTGATGAGGACGGAGTGAGAGTCGCAGAGGTATTCCACTATTGTTAATCAATTAATTCCGTGGAATTGAAGGTATCAATCGATGTTTATCTCTTCAATGGTCAACTTGATCAAAGTGGTTATCAATTCATTGTTGATCCCATTGAAAGAAAAAGCGAAGATAAGAATGGGGGTAACTTTTCTATGATAGTCACTGTGATTGAAATTAACCTCAGATCGAACTCTTCCTGTGGATGGAATGAAACGAATCGAAATTCACTATGATTGGGAAGAAGAAGAATTGGAAGATGAAGAAGATGAGATAATGAGGAAAGGAGGAATAGAGATAGTAGGAGAAGTTAGGAGAATTGTCCTTTTCACATAATGAGTGATATCTCGTAGGAAGATGAGGTTGAAGCGTGGAGTCTCATTGCCACGACTCAGACTGAATGGGAAGTGAAAGAAAGAGGAGTGCAGATGAAAGCGATGGAGATAGACGGAATGACCAGAGAATGGGCAACTCAGAGTGACGTCATCGAGATGGGAATCGTTAGTCTATTCCCATCCATATCTGGGCAACTACAGTCCTAGCGAGATTCATCTGTTTCCAGGAATCGACTCGGAATGAAAGTCGCCCAATTTCAGTTGAAATTTCTGTCCAAACCTCCCAAAAACTAGTAATGGATCAAGTGAGAAGAATAAAATTGATAAGATCTATGTTTCTGTTTAGGGATCTCAGTCGTCATTCGATGCTAATCTTCCTTCTCTTATCGTTCCAATTATGGAAGATTTCATCACTCAAACTCAAGAATATGAGGTTTGAATTAAAAAGTAATGGCAGAACAGGTTTAAGCCTAGAAAGAGCAAATGGCAATGTCGGAGAAGAGAACTCAAACTGATTCCATTTCTCTTCCGATCGACTCACGAAGAGAAGTAATGGAGATCTCTTCGCAGACTGAAGAAGTGATCGACGAGAGATCATTCCAACTATCAATCCTTCCTCAGATTCTTCCATCTCCTATCCCCATCTCTGACGTGGACTGTATCAGTTCGAGTGCTCAGACTGAGAATGTCTCTCCCCTTCTCGATTCTCAACCATTTCTTGCTGAAAGAACAACTCAGACTGACGTACTTGAGGTATTCAACGTGTCAAAGTCAAAGATCTCTTCAACATTTATAGGATATTCCTGAGAAATTCGTTCTTGATCAATGGTCTCAAACTCATGGAGAGATTGAATTAGTTGAAGGAATAACACAGACCGATCGAATGGAAGAACACAAAGATATTCAACAAGATATAATGAAAGAATTGAGAGTCTCAGAAACACAATGCTCAAGAGAATTGAGTGAGGTACTAACTCAGACAGTGGAAAGAGAGGACAATGTGAAGGAGACAAAGGTTCGCACTCCCACAATTATTGTGCTGTCTAAGATATATCTAGGAGACTCAAAACGATTCACTCGAGAGAAGTGAAAGATCTGTGCAGACTGAAATGGAAGACGAGATAAAAGAAAAGGACGAAGAAGAAAAGATTGATCAAGTTTGAACGAGTTTCATGCAGAGAATGAAAATTATTGTTGAGGAATGTCAATCTGGAAGATTAGAATTCAACAATGTTGAGGTGCAGACGGAAATTAAATGGGGAGATTCGAAGGAGAGCGAGGTATTTGATTGACGAGAGGAGAAACTATTGAATGAATTGATAGGAAGAATCATCGAAGAGAGAATCGAAGGAAATGGAGACTCAAACTGATGAAGACGAGAGGAGAGAAGAAATATTCAAGGAAGAGAAAGTACACTAATCCATTCACTATTTCGAGCGTAGAAATATTTTAGGAAACGCAACCAGAGACTTCTCCATCTTCCGATGCTGAACTTGAGACTGAAAGAGTTGAGAAAGTGTTGACATTCGATCAGGTCAGTTATCAACTCGCTATTCTGCTCTAACAATAAAAATATCTATAGGAAATCGAATGTGAAAGTGTTTCATTGAGTGCAATCGAATGCCAAACTGAAATTGAAGAGACAAAGGAAATTAAAGAAAAAGTGGGATTTAATATAAAAGTTTTTTCTATCTTAATATTTCGAGATTATTCAGGAAACTTATACTGAGTGCTCTTCGACTATTGATTTGGAGACTCAGACGGATGAATTGGAGAATGCAGAAATGATTGAGAGAGGATGTGAAACAGAAGAAGAGAAGGAAGACGATTGGACGCAGCCAGAATGTTCATTCTTCAATAGAACTGATCAGGCAAATATTCTTGTGTCGCCTACAATCATATTAATTCCCCAGGAATCTCAATATTCGATTAGTGTCGAAGAGAGAGAATCACAAACTGAAGAGATGAATGAAACGAAAGAAGATGGATGGACTCAATTTGATTATTCCTTCTTCGATCGAATCGATCGAGTTCGTAGTCAATCTGATATTAAAATAACCATCTAATGATTTGTCAGGAATGTCAATCCTTTGTGGATTGTGTGGAAGAAAGCACTCAATTTGAAGAAGTGAACAAGGAAGAAAATGGATGTCAGACTGAAATTGATCCGATTGAAGAAGTTGAGAAGGAGGATGGGGAATGTGAGACAGAGTTGGAAGTGGAAAGGGAAGACGCAGCCATCGGAACTGAGGTATCTCGTTTTATTATCATGCGAAGTAAGAATAAGAATATCAAAGGAGAATTGGACGAATGAGATGGGGATTGAGACTGTTTCGCCCTCTCTTTCCACTACTGCTTCACAGTCTACTATCACTCTCAACAGTGCCATTCAACATGTGAGAGATCTAGAGATACAGAGATCAAAGATTATCTTCAGGGAATTCAAACAGAAAGAGACATCAGACATCGAAAGATTCAGACTGAAGAAATAAAAAGGAAACTAAAGGTAGTGCTTAATCAATTCTCAATCAGATGATCAGTTCAGAAGAAAGTTGAGAAGGAAGTAAAAGAATGCCAGACAGATGGAGAACTGTTGAGAGAGACGAATTGTAGTGCACAAGTAGGGAATCGATTGTAGTGAAGAAGTGGATAATAGAATGTCAGACGTGTTCGCCTCCTCCCTCTCCTCCTCCTTTCCCTGTCGGAGTGACTGTGATGGATGCAGCCACTCAATACACTTCTCCCCTTGTCACCACTAGTCAGGTAATCACGGGTTGACTCATCCAAGGGTCCTTCTCTCTCTCTTCCAGACTCAATACTCATCATTTTGTACCAGAGAAACGTCAGTTCAGACTGATTTGAATGAAGGAATCAGTGCTGAGAGTGAAGTAGGAGAAAGAGTCACTCAACTGTCCAATAGGGGTAGTTACAGGGCCATCCATTCCATATTTCTCCTCTCTCTTCTTCTTTTCTTTCACTCGCAAATATGATCGACGTTGGAATTCAAACGGGCGTTCGTTCTCCCTTTCTTTCTCATTCAGGATATTTATATCAGGTTCTTGCTCGTGTTGAGCACATGTATGCAACTGAATCGAAACCAGAGATGATCAGGGTTGGTCATTACATTATTATGAAAATATGAAATGTGTTGAGGGAATCGCTGAACTTCATCGATCGGATTCTCAAGATAGTGATGGTAGGAGAATATGACCTTTTCAGTTCTTAAAAGAAAAGGACATGTATCTACTTATAGTTTCATCAATATTCCGTGGTCCGTCTTCAATGAGAGTGTCACCATCTATGGTTGGACGGTAGACCATTCCTACCATTCATCAAACAATCTCTTATTTCAGTGACAGACGTGACTCAGTTGAGAGTCTAGAGAGAAGACCCAGTACATCAGCCCCATCTCAACATCTCTCAGCAGGGAGCATATCTTCCCTCAGAAGTCGATTCGAATCTCCTTCCCCACTCAGTCCATCCACTAGTAAAGAGAAGATTGCAGTTAGTGCAACAACTGAAAAGACAAAAGTGAAGAAAGTTGTGAAAAAGAAGAAGACTACTGATGAATAGAAAATTCATGCTGAATGCTCATTCAATTGTTCTCCGTTTCGGTAAATATTATTAATAGATATCTTAGTTCACATTAGTTTACACAGCATCTTAGGAATTAGAGATAAAACAGCATTGTGTCTTATTAATCGTGATATTTGTAATGCAAGATTATTCGAGAAATATTCGAAACAATAACAAAAAAATGTTTAAACAGAGTGCATCTGATATGTTATGCACATAATTGGATAAGTAAATACATTTATCTATATATCTAATAATTCACTCTAACACGTTCTTCTATTTTTCATTCTGACAATAGTACTCAATAGAGACCAATATAACGGTTGAACTAATCTGCGAAACGATGGAGATCGATTAAATCGCCACGACAAATGCCGATTTACCATTCGTACTGATAAATACTGAGTGCCAAAATGTAAAAATTTATTTGAGACATCTTCAAAGCAATAATTATAGACAAATAAAACGGAATTTCTTAGCATCTAATGATTCAACATTGTTGGTGCGACGTGGTTAGTTAGGCGTCCAGATATACAGTAGCGCCGGAAAGTATTCGGTCACTTTGCTTTTTCGATGCAACTTTTTAACCAGGACAGGTATTGAGCTAATTTTTGGAGTGAAGATAGCTAATCTATCTGGGAACACAACTGTGATATTGCGGTGTTACGAAAATTTCTGGTTATTGCGTAGTGATGAAGCAATCAAACAGCACTTTTTTGAAAAATCGTATAAATTAGGAGCGTGTTTTGTTGCTCACAAAAGCTCCTGAACTTAAAGGTCTTAGTATGGACAACTCTGAAAAAAATGTTCAAGTTGCTGCGATTTTTTTCCGCAGCTGCAGCCCTGCTGCTATTTATGGGCTGCAAACTCGTATCTCAGCTCTCAGGCGTGCTAGAGACTCGTGCAAAGCGTCAAAATGATCCTTACGGTGACCCCAACAGACCCTGAAAGTTTGGTGTTGATCGGTGGACATTTATTTTTTTGGATTAAAAAAATCACTTTTCCCCTTGGGCCGTCTTTGGAGGTGTACCATTCCAAGGGAGATTTTTTTCAAAATCTATTTCCTGTGCAGGGAGGACCCAAAACCATCCTAGAATTGATTCCCAACTTTTGGTAATTTTATGTTATCCGTCCGGTCTGCACGAATCGCTTTCCGGAGACGCGCACGTTGCGCAACCGCTAAGCCCCGCCCCCTACCCTCACGCTCACTACCTTCCTCCGTTGAAGGGGGTTAGAGATACGGATTCCTAAAGTCGATATTTAGGATCTACATGGAAAATTATCCTTCGGGACATTTTTTTAGCACAGGATCCAAATTTTGTGAACATCCACTAATGAGGGTAGGGGGCGGGGCTTAGCGGTTGCGCAATGTGCGCGTCTCCGGAAAGCGATTCTCGCAGACCGGACAGATAACATAAAATTACCAAAAGTTGGGAATCAATTCTAGGATGGTTTTGGGTCCTCCCTGCACAGGAAATAGATTTTGAAAAAAATCTCCCTTGGAATGGTACACCTCCAAAGACGACCCAAGGGAAAAAGTGATTTTTTTACTCCAAAAAAATAAATGTTCACCGATCAACACCAAACTTTCAGGGTCTGTTGGGGTTACCGTAAGGATCATTTTGACGCTTTGCACGAGTCTCTAGCACGCCTGAGAGCTGAGATACGAGTTTGCAGCCCATAAATAGCAGCAGGGCTGCAGCTGCGGAAAAAAATCGCAGCAACTTGAAAAATTTTTTCAGAGTTGTCCATACTAAGACCTTTAAGTTCAGGAGTTTTTGTGAGCAACAGAACACGCTCCTAATTTATACGATTTTTCGAAAAAGTGCTGTTTGATTGCGTCATCACTACGCAATAACCAGAAATTTTCGTGACACCGCAATATCACGGTTGTGTTCCCAGATAGATTAGCTAACTTCACACCAAAAATTAGCTCAATACCTGTCCTGGTTAAAAAGTTGCATCGAAAAAACAAAGTGACCGAATACTTTCCGGCGCTACTGTAAGGGTCTAGTCAATAGGAGAATCTAATATAATCTGGATTCCTATCTTCGAGTATTGGAATGATAAAGGATGAGACAAGTATGCCTAGTCAAAACTGAATTATATTGACTGGTTAGAATATGAATACTGGTCGATTCTCTACGAGATATGATTGCACTAAACTCCGAATATAGTAGATGAAAAGAGAGTACTCTCGGTTCTACGAATTCAAGTATATTGATTAGAGGGACAATTGCATGCTCTTGGGTCTAATTGAGGAATCGAATAGACATCTTCTCTTCAATATCAGTCTTCTCCATGGCCTCAATTAAACAAATTAACTGATAAATTGTATGAGGCCGTTTGCGTAAGGATCAACAAGGTTCAACGGGGGTCTGGAACAGGTAAAAAATCGAGATGTCTGAAAAGATGGCCCTAGGGGTTATTTTTGACCCTCTACACGTAGGTGAGGTCGATTTCGCAATATGTCCCCTCCGCGCTCCAGGAGGGGCGCCCCCCCCCCCCACTTTGGCCAAATTCGCGTTTTTCGATGTTTTTTCGTCGGGGAGTGGCCAAAATGGTCTGAAATCATAACGTTACAGTCAGAATTTAGAGCTCTTTCGAATGAAATTGTTGACACATCATGAAAAAATTTCGTGTTCGAGGAAAAAAATGAAAATTAAAGGGAAAAGTGTGTGCGCTAAAATCTCTAGAGTAGAAAGAGCATACTCCCCCGATCATTTTGCGCTATTGGGTGACCTTTTTGCATGAGCCTAAATTTTTTTTATCGTCGAAAAAAGTCGAAAAATAAAATTTTCAGATACCCCTCGTTATGGCGCTCATTTTGAAGAGCTCGTCGAACTGATCATTTCTTATATTGAACATTTTTCCTGAAAATCTATCAAAAGTTAGGATAGATAAAAGTTACCATTTTCACTGAATGGTCGAGGAACGTTTTTTTCGAAACCTGTAACTTTTGATAGAGAGGTTTTCAGGAATAATGTTCAATATAAGAAATGATCAGTTCGACGAGCTCTTCAAAATGAGCACCATAACGAGGGGTATCTGAAAATTTTATTTTTCGACTTTTCACTAAAATCGGTTTAAAATATTTTTAGGCTCAAGCAAAAAAGTCACCCATTAGCGCAAAATCATCGGGGGAGTATGCTCTTTCCACTCTAGAGATTTTAGGCACACACTTTTCCTTTAATTTTTCATTTTTTTCTCGAAAACGAATTTTTTTCATCATGTGTCAACAATTTCATTCGAAAGAGCTCGAAATTCTGACTAAAATATTACGATTTCAGACCATTTTGACCACTCCCCGACGAAAAAAAAATCCTGGAGCGCGGAGGGGGCATATTGCGAAATCGACCTCACCAGCGTGTAGAGGGTCAAAAATAACCCCTAGGGCCAACTTTTTTTTGCCTGTTCCAAACATTTGTTGAACCTTAGGCCAACGGCCTCATATGAGCCCGTTTGCCTAAGAATCGAGCAGATCCGACGGAATCTTGCACAGCCCAAAATAACCGATTCTCTGAAACTCTGGGGTTTGAGGTTCTCGAGGGTGCTGATTACGATACTCATTTTCCATATTGAGCCTCCGTTGGCTCCAGAAGACGTCACGTTGAAAACGGTTTTTGATGAATTTCTCGGCTCTCGAGCTCACTAAAATTAAGCGAAAATATCCACTTGGGCAGAATTTTATGCTGATCACGCTAGTCTAGCTCATTTTTCACGATTTTCAAAAATAAAAATGATATAACGAACTTTTCGTAGAGGGCCGTGCAGGCAAAGTGACCTACATAGATCGGACCGGCTTGATGAGACGATTCCAAATCTATATTTTCAGCCAAATCGTTGGTCAGAAAATTCTGTGAGCCTCAAGATAGTATACTGATTTGTGAGTTTAAACGTCATTCTTCTCCCCTTGTTTATACCGATCCCTTTCCTTCCCTCTGCGCTCTCTCCATTCCGCACGCTCTCTCGCCTGGTAGGGCTTGGGAAGGGAGTGAGTAGGGGAAGGAGAGGGGAGGAACACTGAATTTTCAGACAATTTAGAATACTTTCTTGAGGCTCACAGAAATTTCTGACCAACGATTTGGCTGAAAATATAGATTTGGAATCGTCTCGACAAGCCGGTCCGATCTGTGTAGGTCACTTTGCCTGCACGGCCCTTTACGAAAAGTTATATCATTTTATATCATTTTTATTTTTGAAATTAATAAAAAATGAAGTAGACAGGCGTGATCAGCATAAAATTCTGCCCTAGTGGACATTTTCGCTTAATTTTAGTGATCTCGAGTGCCGAGAAGTTCTTCAAAAACCGTTTTCGACGCGACGTCATCTGGAGCCAACGGAGGCTCCATATGAAAAATAAGTATGCCCATCGTCATCAGCACCATCGAGAAGCCCAAATCCCCGAGTTTCAGAGAATCGGCAATTTTGGGCTGTGCCAATCTTAGGCAAACGGCCTCATATGAGGCCGTTTGCCTAAGAATCGAGCAAGGGCACAGTTCAAAAATGTCAATTCTCTGAAATTCCGTGTTTTGGGGTTCTCGGGGGTGCTGATGACGATGGACATACCCATTTTTCATATTGAGCTTCCGTTGGCTCCAGATGACGTCACGTTGAAAACGGTTTTGTTGAATATTATGCTGATCACGCCTATCTAATTCATTTTTCTTTTTTTTCCAATGGAGCTTAGAAAAGCTTACTTTTGATGTGATCATTTGTACCCCCCGCACTTTGTCTAGATCGAACCGTAATCGAGAGGTGATTCCAAATATCAATTTCCGTACTTCAAAACGGTGCCGATCGCTTGCAATTCAACTTATAGTGAACCGTCTTGTAAGTAAATTCATATTATATTATATTATATTATATAATAATAATAATAATAATAATATTTATCCGCACAGGTGTTATAATTGTGGGGGAGGGAGGTGGGACAATTGGTCTAACGGACGGGTGTGAGAGGGGGCGAGTACTACTAGTAGAGTGAGCAGACGTACAGTTCATCACACCTCCTTACTCATGACCTTCATAAACTCTGAATACGCTGTTGGGATTCTTCCCTTTCG
>LS585211.1:24543-41274 GCA_900490775.1 Pristionchus maxplancki
GGGAGGTGCGGGGCTTGGGAGTGGGCGGAGCTTAGCTAGCTGGAGCGATATTCTACCCCAAGGTTGGGTCGATTCTGAGGTGAGTGAGAGGGAAGGGGCGGGGCTTGGGAGTGGGCGGAGCTTCGCAATTGGACTCTGACATAACGTAGGTAATGCTTTTTTCCAGTTAAATTGTTGTTACAATCATTGCTTGTAAGGTCCAAGTTCGCTTGTGCCACAATGGATGATGCACCGCGTGAGTAGTAAAATCATAATTAGAAATAGTGATTCGATATTGCAGATACGTCGGCTCCTTCTCCGGGCTCGTGTACGTCTTCGCGCTGCCCTGCCTCGTGTACATGAAGAAGCTGCAGCTGGATGGTAAGGGATTTGAATATTTGAAGTTCGCGCCAGAATTGTTGTAAATTTGAAAAGCTCCACATAAATTGACTCATTTTTCAAAAATTTGGGAATTATTGCTTGATGCTTTTCTGCTTGGAGTATAACTGATATTGTGGCATTCGTGTCATTGACGATAGGAAGCGCGTTCGTTGGTTTAAAAAATATCCTGCCTGGCTGATTGGCGCCAGGGTGAATCGTGAAATGAAATCGGGGGATTTATTGGCGATCTCGAAGTGGTTTCGAAAGGAATATGGCACTAATTTATCATAATATATTTTAAAGCGTTGTACTCGTACGGATTTAGGACAATTTCCTGGTGGTTTGCTGCTTGGAGCATTAGTGATATTGGAATTTTCGTCTCCTTGATGGTTGGAACTTGCTCATCATATCATATCATATCATATTTATCCTGACATCAGGCAATGGGTCTGCAGGAGGTGACATAATTGGGGACGGGATTGAGATCTTCGTTCTCAAAGTGTCGGAGGGTCAAGGGTTGGGATCTTCTTAGATGTGTCATCTCAAATGTCCGTCGCTCTTAGTCGATTGATTACGTTTGAGTGTTGAAGAAGTCCATCTAGCCGCCGAAGTCCTGACTTGCGTGGTTTAGAATAAACTCACGAAGCAGTCTTCTTGAAAGGGGCCTTTCTTGACGGTAGATCACTTGAGTCGATGGGAATCCGTCCTTGGTCTTGGTCCTTGATGTACCCAATGGGCGATACTCGTCGGGTTGCCCAAGCTGACGGACGAGGATTCTCCAAACTGGGGATGGAAGAGAGCGGGGTGAGAGTCGACCGACCGTCGTGAGCGCACGAATGGAGATTGGAGAATGGAACTTGCTCCGCGGTGTTAAAACTAATTTATCATACAATAGCTTACCTGGTGGATCAGAGCCGGAGATAATGGTGAGGTTAGAGCGGAAGCGTTGTCGATAATCGTTGCGGAGGTCTGTAGAATAAAACTCTAATTTGTCATAAATAGGAAATAGTTCTACGGTTTAAAAAAAATGGTTTTACTCGTTCCGATTGTTACCAGCACTCCTGGTAGTTTGCTGCTGTGAGCACTACTGATATTGGAGCATCTGTTCCGTTGATGATGTATCTGAGGATTGGCTTGTTAAATACCCAATTGCTGGATGGTTGTGTGGCGGATGGTTGAAGTTAGCGCGGATTCTTGATTCTCGATGTCAATGAGATTCTAGAGATAATAATACACTAATTTATCGCTTGCAGGTCAGCTAACGAAGCGCACGCAGTACGCGCTCTTCGGCATCATCGGCCTCGGCCTGCTGAATCTGCTGGCCCAATTCGTCATGTAATTCGAATTTGAATTTCCCGCCTCATTTTCTAAACTTTTTACATTCCCCACACAAATTGTCCACTTGTTTTGCGCCATACTAATTTGTAACATTGTGAAACTTGTAAAGTTGTAATAAGTTGTCCTAGGCTGTGCTTGTTTCCCTCCCATCTAGAATGTCGACTCGTAGAGCGGCGAATTGTGTGTAATTTGAGCTGTTTTTACGTCTCATCCAGAGTATTTATTGAGTTTATCGATTGATGATTGTAATTGCTCTCCTAGACATGGAATGTGCCTTGACTTCCCGATATTGGTGCAAACCGCCCCCACTTTGTGATACAAAAGCTGCAGTATCGATCCCCTAGAGTATATACAGTATCCCTCTCGATTACAGTAATCCATTGCTTTGCGCATTTCACTTATCTACCCACCTCAACGTTCCGGGTTTCCCCCTGCTTCCCCGAAATATTGGTGTTGATTCGAGCTCAATGAATGGTAATAACTCTCCACTTTTTCTTTTGAAACTGTTCTTTTTTGTGTATTTTACTTGCAATAAATTGCTTTTTACTCGGTATTTGATGTTGTTTGAAGCCCATGTGTCGCTTGCTTCACTGCTTGACTACCTAGAAAGATCAAAGATCAACCGGAAATGGACCCTCGCAGCATGCGACGTAGCTGCGCGCTCTTGATATCTGCAGCAAGTGCAGCAAGGGGCGTGCTGCAGGCGGCGCAGAAAGTGCGCGGCAGCACGGCGAGGAGTGCGCGCCGCCCGCTCTCCGATTACGTCTACCACGCGCGCATGATGGACTACTACGCGCAGAACGACACGGCTGTCGCCAAGTGAGTGGCGGGAGGCTCCGCCCCCTTTTATGGCGTGTGTATCGGTCCTACAAGATTATTTTCATTTTCAATCAAATTTGAAAAATTCGACGCGGTCTCGGTGTTCGGACCGTAAAATAGTGTGCGAAATGAGGAGACGAGGACGCGTACTCTTAGCATTTTCTCGCGAAACAAAATAGTTAGATATTTCGGTGAAAAAATGGAAACGATAATTCTTTGCAGTGAATTCCCGCGCGCGCGCTTCATCCTGATGCTGGACCGCAAGGCGCTCGTGAGCGTCGATGAGGAGACGGGAGAGACGAAGCTGATCGAGATGAGCTATGAGGGTGAGTGAGAGCTGGGCTATTGGTGGGAGGGCGCGTGCTAGACGCGCCGGGTTAGAAAGAGTGAATGGATTTTATCGAGATGAGCTATGAGGGTGAGGGCGTTCTTGGGGTAGGGCGCGTGCTAGACGCGACGGGTTAGAGCGAGCGGATGGATTTTATCGAGATGAGCTGTGAAGGCAGGAGAAAGAAGAAGTGCCATCAGGAAGTTGTATTCAATTGAACTCAATTGCGATTATGGGGATGTGTGGGATCGAAAACACGATGGGAAGACATTGAATCGATCAATAATCTTGCAATTGCAGACCTGCGAAGTTGTCTGGTGGAGTGGGGCTTCGAACTGTCGCTGGAGAATTCGGTGGGTTATTTTGTTGTTCGGATTTTTACCGCAAGGAGAATTTGAGTTTTTTCCATATGTAGTTAATGTCGGACTTTACTGGGCTTACAATTAATTCCCTCCAATGGATCATTTTTATTAGTATCCTAATAACAAAAAAGCGTGAATTATAATGTGGGGATTACGCGACTTGTGCAAAGGAGGATTTCAGTTGCCGTCTTTCTTGGTAATGCCAGGGCTTGCTGAAGGGATAATATTTCCAGGATCTTTACCTTCAATCAGAGTTAAAAAGGGTAGCCAAGATTTCATGGCCGAGTGGTCTAAGGCGCACACAGGGTATGATCGTGAGGTTGTTGGTTCGAATCCTACCACCAGCAAGGGGCGGGATTCGAACCACCGCCCTCATGATCATACCTTGTGTGCGCCTTAGACCACTAGACCACGGCTCCATACCTTATGTCGAGGGTACCTTTTTAACTCTGCCTTCAATACAAATAGTTTGCGTTCGCACCTATTTCAAGTTACAGTATTTTTACTAGTGATTGGGATTCACAGCGTGCATAATTGAAGTGGAATGGAAGCAATATTTCAAATACAAATCTTGATTTACAGAGGAGCATTCGGGATTAGACACTTTCATTTGTTCCAATAACATTCGAGCTGCAGTGGTAGCATGTAGCGATCGGGCCGTGAGATGTATGATGTGACCGAATCTTCATGACGAAAAAATAAGTATGAAATAGGGAATCAACATAGACTACAATATGAGCAGTAGGATTGGAGTTGCTGAACTTGCTCGTATGTCTTGATTGTGCGTAAGTGCTGATATTGGTTTCCTTCTTCTTGAACAAACATCGAAAAAACGTTCCTCGATCTGCCCTAGACCGAACCCTGAGGTGTTTGATTTGTCTGTATTGTAAGATTAGAGTTGCAGTAGTGACTTGAAGGTCTCGGTGAAGAGTGTATGTTGACAATAATCTCTCGATTTTCTTGTATTCCATTCCCCAATCTTCATCTTTGCCGGGATTCCTTATTTTAAAATGAGCAATATTCTCTCGATTATCTTGTTTTAAACTCTTTTCTTACATTTTATTCTTCAATCCCCTCCTTTGCAGGTATTCCTCGACCTGCAGAAAGCGGAGAGCAGGCGGACACTGGAGGGCGTGGAGGAGTATGTGAGTATTTTAGAAGAGAATTAGTACGGTAGAGGAGAGAGAAAGTACGGTATGGAGGTATATAATATGTGGTACCGTTAGGGGTCACGGTAGGATGAGGGAGATCAGTTAGCTGCAAACACAGTAGTACGAGAATAATGAGTAACTATAAATAGTTTTTTTTAGAATTCCCAATGAAGATTCTAACGAGTTTGCACCTCCCCTTTCGATCAAGTGGATCGTGTGAAACATGGGTTCTCATGGATATCTATCAACCGATTATCACTACAGGAAGGCGTGTTCGGCACGGCCCTGCACTCAGCGGCTACCCCTCCTGCTGGATCGCCCGTGTCCATCGATGCCGTGAGTGGTTATTGATTGATTGAGTGATCTACCGTATCTAGGTGGAGTATTGTAGGTTATTGATTTGTTTATTGAGCCATATCTTCCCTTGTCTAGGAGTTGACCTTGGATGATATCGATCGATGCCGTGAGCGTTCGTTGATTGGTCTACACTCGTATCGTGATACTGTGGAAAATATCCACAGATTCAGGGGTTCCGTGCAGTTTGCGGGAAACTAGATTCTGCAATGTTGGGGAACCGACGTTTCAATGATCCCATGTAAGCCCTGGGGCATTGCAGCTATGATTCGGTGTATCCGTCCTCGAGCAAATTGAATAGTCAACTGTAGAAAGTTTTTAATTACATAATGCCCTATGTATATGCAGTGCGCTCTGTCAATTGCATTCTGTGTACGGTACTGTGCAATACTCTACAGTAACCTACAGTAACCGTTCCAGATCCGCGAGGAGATGGCGTCCTCCCTGAACGGCCGCTTCATGGACCTGAGAAAGGCGATGCTCGTGATGAAACAGGAGCAGGAGAGGAATCGGCTGGCCAAGGTACGGTAGTAGAGGGGATTACGGTATCGATTGATGGGCTACGGTAGTATCGATTTGTTGGGATGCGGCAGGCGCAGGAGAGGAATCGGCTGGCCAAGGTACGGTAGTAGAGGGGATTACGGTATCGATTGATGGGGTACAGTAAGATTGATTGGTTGGGATGAGGCAGGAGTAGGAGAGGTACGGTTCGGGGAGATATTGACCAAGGTACAGTGATTTTGTTATTAGAGAGATATTCGTTTCATAATGTTTACGGGTGTCATTGTTTGCACAAATAGAAAACGTGAAGCATAAATGTGCGATAGTGCTTTACAACGGGACAGTGAAATGTGAATAGTATTCAATGCGCTTTTGGTGCTAGGTCGGATGAGAACTATTTCGCAATATGTTCTCTGACATAACAGTTGTCTCTCGCCTACTTCCGGTTCTCATCCGACCTAGTACCGCGCTTTTAGTGCCTCGATTGCGTTCAACATAGTGGTATCGTGATCCAGGTTCTGGCTATGTACAGTTGGCGACGCTCGAAAACGCTGAGTGGTATCTACATCCTCAAAATTCCGTAAAAAAATACTTATGATAAGGAAACAGTTTTAGAAACAACCAAGTTTGAAACTATAGGAACGCTTTCGTCCTTTGCTCCGAATGTTGTTGATTGGCTTCTGGTTGTGGAAAGACAGGCAATTTTATGCTGCTGCGAAGCTAGATTGAAACTTTTCTGGCACGAGAGCCATTGATATCTAATCCTTATCCATTATCACTAAAAAACCTGCTTCCTCATTGTTCAGGCACAAATAGTTAATATTCGGGGAAACTGTGCCGTAGGTTTCAAGGGGCACAACGGTTTCAAGAAGAGTTTGTATTCCACAATTTCTGAAGTGTGCTAATCATGCGGCGCCTGCTCATTAACTTCACCATTCTTTCAGCTGCACTCGCTCTCCGCGTGGGCTGCCACGCTATTTGTCCGTGCTGCTAGTTTAGCATGGGGTGGGCGCTATTAGGGTTTCAAGAAGTGTTTGTATCCCCTATATGGGGCGGGTGTTAATGGTGCTTGGATTGCCCTTGAAAGATCATTACAATTACATGATTTTTCTTGTCATAAACGCATTCTGATCACTCGTTCCAGCTGCACTCGCTCTCCTCGTGGGCGGCCACGTTCCGCCGCTGTCCGTGCTGCGGGGCCGCGCTGCGCCGCCGCGAATCGAAGACGGCCGCCGAGTGCGCGCCGTGCAGGAAGCACTTCTACCCGACGGTAAGGATACGGTAGGGTTACGGTGGAGATAGGGGTTACGGTAGCCGAAGGTGGGGGAAACAGTAGTCGTAGAAAAGAGATAATTTGGCCGCCAAGTGCCGTGCAGGAAGCACTTCTACCCGACGGTGAGTTGGTGAACGGGAAGGGTGAGAGCCGATGAGACGGGTACGTAGTTAATGGTTTCTGAAAGCACATGCATTCGAGTAAATCTAGAATAGGTCAACCACTCTACGCTACTCTTGGATGTTATTTTATTATTTCGACCGTCTATCTACACGCAATTGTGCAGCTGTGTGTGTTTCTCTTGACATAGCCCACATGAAACTCAGAATCTCCGTCCTTTAAAAAAATAGAATTAAACTAGCTCGATTTTATCGTTCACTGATCTACCCTCCCATTCCAGTTCTCGCCCGTCTCGATCACGCTCGTCCGCACGCCCGCGGACACGCACGCGCTCCTCGTGCGCCACCGCGGCAGCGTGCCCGGCGTCTTCACCTGCGTCGCCGGATTCGCCGCGGTGAGTGTAGGGGGAGTACGGTAGTGGTGTGGAGAGAAGTGAGAAACGTCGCCAATGATGAGTCAATGTGCTAGTTGGTAAGGGCTTGTTGCTTGATAGTTGCTAGTTCGTGTTCATGGTCAGAGCCGGGTGGTTACCGGTTTCACGTAGAGTATGAGCCCAACTTCTCATCGTACCGTGAATCTGTTGTAGAAAGCTGTGAGAATAAACATCTTGCAATAGTTACGCCTTTTGAGACAATATTTTCGATTTATAGCAGCGAATCAGTTGGGAGATGCGTGGTATACGGAGTGCGAAGAGGGTTAGAGTGAAATGATATTCGTCGTCATTGCAGACGGGCGAGACGCTGAGCGAGTGCGCGAAGCGGGAGGTCGCCGAGGAAGTGAGGAGTGATTTCAAATTTTTTAGCTTGTGAAATTTTCTCGCTATCTCTGTCACTTCGGGAGAGCTTTGAGGAAAATGTGATTTTACGTTTCACTTTGTTTTCTAGTAGCTATGTCGATTCGTCTACCAATTCCTCACATCAGTCTTCTTTTGCTGAAAAAATTAACAATCTAAAATAGTATGCATACGAAAATGGGTGATGGGAAGTTTCGGAACCCTATTTCTACAGTAAAGGAGGTTTTAGACAAAACCTATTTTAGGACCATGTTTTCCGGACGAATTAGAGTATTTGTAACATTATGGTCAACACCACAAAAGTGGTCAAAAAAAGGTTCCAACTGTCCCATCACCCGAAAATGTATGATTTACGGTTCCATCTATTACGCAAGTGTCATTCTCGCACTGATTGCTTCTTAACTTTTGGTCAAATACCTTGACTACTTGTCAAAGAGCTCACCCGATGAAAATTAAATTAGTCTAACAAGTTGAGTGCGGTTGCGCGTTTCAAGCCTAGTACTAGTCGGCCAAGCTATTCTCTAGCGAATTCGCGCTTGGATCCTGAATCTATCAAAAAATATAATCATCTAGCCGAATGAAATGTTGTTCAAGGTGGACAAAGACATAAAAAAATCCTCATATCTTTACAGGTCGGTCTGGAAGCCTCGTCCATCCGTCAGCTGGACGTCTCTCAGCCGTGGCCGATGCCCGACTCCTCCCTCATGATTGGCTATGAGGCAGTGGCGAGCATGAGCGACAAGGTAAGCCCTCCTTTTCTAATAATGAATTTCACGACTTTGAATACTTGTTTCATGGAGGCTGCTAGTCACTATCACATCGCGCCATTGACGATTGATCTGAGAATTTGGTTATGAAGCGGTGGCGAGAATGAGCGACAAGGTACGGTAGGGATACGGTAGGGGTACGGAAGTCTAGGGATACGATTGGGTTCGGTAGGTCATTGGGTCATTGGGGGAAGTACCATAGTACGACAAAAAATGCAGATGTCCTTTCCTTAAACGATTAACTATCAGAATTTATTGCTGGCCTTTTTGCTGATGCTACAATCCTCGCTCATGATCGATTACGATGCAGTGCGAAAAGTATGGTAGTCAGAGGCTGAGTTTAGGTACGGTAAGTCATCCTGGAAGTAGGATATCTAGTTCCACTACTCATGATTAATGTGAAACTGTTTACGATAGGAAGAAGGAATAGAAAAAAAACAGCTAGAGGGAGACGAGAAAGGCAAACTTCCTAGATGACCGGCTGGATGTGTGAGGAAGAGACGAGCTTAAGTGATGACAAGGTAGGGAAGAGAGCATGTTCAAGTATTAAAGATGAATTACCAATCATTGTGACCACAATAGAGCCACTCAGGAGTAAGCAGACTCTTTAATCGAAATCATCGTATCGGGCGGTTACGAGTTTCGGACTTTGTGGATTTCCGTTTCAACTAGGTTACAAGTTGTGCTAGCCGCTCTGGCGTGAGTACGTTGTCAGGACCCAGCAAAAAAAACTCGCTGTTTGGCACTAGCTCCTTTATTGAATGCACGACGAATCTTGACAATACTCGAAACTACACTCTAGTCCCGATTGGTCCCCTTTCCAGGTGCAAGTGTGCCCGGACGAGCTGGAGGTGGCGCGGTGGTTCACGAGGGAGGAAGTGAGAGAGGCACTGCAGCGGACGGAGAAGGACCCGCATCTCAAGGTACTGTAGGGGTTCGGTAGGTCAGATTGGTGATTGGTAGGGAGTTCGGCGGGTCAGATTAATGATTGACAGAGGGGTGGTGGGTCAGATTGATGATTCACCGAGGGATGGTGGGTCAGATTGATGATTCACCGGGTGATGGGACGTTTTGGAACCCTATTTACGGGAAATAAGGTTTTAGACAAAACCTATTTTAGGACCATGTTTTCTGGACGAATCAGAGTAATTGTAGCATTATGGCATACACCACAAAATTGGTCAAAAAAGGTTCCAAAACGTCCCATCACCATTCACCGAGGGATGGTGGGTCAGATTGGTGATTCAAAGTACGGCAGGGAGTTCGGTGGGTCAGATTCTTGCCAAATATGGTAGTTCGGCGGGTCAGATCGATAACCGGCCACCGTACCCTCAGGGTCTGCCGAAGGACCCGAATCTGCGCAACGAGCTGCTGTTCGTGCCGCCGCAGGGCGCGATCGCCCATCGCCTGATCAAGCTGTGGGTGGAGAAGAAGGAGACCAGTCGGGACTAGAGTGTAGTCTCGAGTTGCGGCCAGATTCGTCGTCTTCTTCATTAGAATCGCCAATTTTATCCATTATTTAGGTGCTACCAAGATTCATTGCCCAGTGTAGATTACTGTAACGTATTGTAGATTATTGACCCTATGTGCCTTTTACCCCGGGGCGATAGGCAACTGTGTTATTTTGAATCGGATATTATTTGTGACAGCCAGGTGATTGAGTTATTTTATATAGCATAAACGAATTTTTCAGGTATGGGAAATGTGTTTATTAATCGGCGCATAAAATTGGAAATATCGTACAGAACCCGTGAAGAAAATGATGGCGAAGTGTAATTACCATCCTCCTGAGAAAAAGGCAGTTATCGATAGATAAGAAGAGTAAGATACCGTACCGAATCCGCCCCAGGGTCTCGGCGGTCCCCACGGTCTGCCCCAGCCGCCGTGTCCCCAATGATCGTGGTGATGATGGTGGTGGTCTGAAGAGCGGTAGGTCAGGGTATTGATTAGAGTACGGTAAGACTCACGTCCTCCCCATCCTCCGCCGCCTCTATCACCGCCCCATCCTCCGCCTCTTCCTCCTCCACCCCAGCCTCCGCCACCGTTGTCTGAAAGATTACGGTAAGATTGGGTTACGGTAAGTCTAGGATTACGGTAAGTAATTATCGATTGATTACTCACTTCCGCCCCATCCTCCACCATTGTTGCCGCCGCCTCCCCATCCGCCTCCGCCATTTCCACCACCATCTGTAAAATTATTGATTATTGATTGATTTTGGAAAAATGGTAGATCACGGTAGATCAAAAGTAAACAAACGCACTTCCTCCCCAGCCTCCACCGTTTCCGCCTCCGTTATCTGTAAAATGAAGTATTATTGGTGGCCAGATGAGTCAGGGAACATGAATGCAATAAGGCATTCTAATCTAGAGGTTGACAGATGAGAAGGTAAAAAAGTGTCAAAGATCAAAGATTAGCCACTCACTTCCTCCCCATCCGCCTCCATTGTTTCCGCCGCCACCACCGTTGTCTGCAAAATGGGTTATTATTGGTTGATCTAGTACGGTAGTTCGGCAGTTTATAAATCAAATTCGAAGTTCAAAGATCAAAGATCACTCACTTCCTCCCCATCCACCTCCGCCGTTGTTTCCTCCTCCGCCTCCACCTGAGAAATTAATAATTGTTTTAAAAACCAATAATCGATAAAGCTACCGTACCTCCTCCCCCTCCTCCGCCTCCACCTCCTCTTCCTCCGCCTCTCCCTCCGCCGCCGCCACGCCTGCCTGGAGGGCCTACGGTATTACCGTAGTCTCGGGTTGGGTCGGATCAATTATTACCGTACCTTGGGCGAGGATGGCGCAGGCTACCAGCAGCACCAGTAGCAGCAGCCGCATGATCTACGATTATTGATTGGTGAATGGCAGGTTACGGTAGATGCAATGTAACTTCCGTAATGGGTGATGCGCATTAGAAAATGATGTGGAGCTATTTTCATGCGTGAACCCTACGATAGATAAGTAGGCTCTCAATGGAAATGAGCTAAAGGTCGCAGCAATGAGCTCGCACATCGAAAGGTGTGGTAAATATCTCAAAAGATTGAAGGAACTGGGTGCTATCTAGAGAGGCCAATTCGCTGAGTTCCCTATCTTTTTAGCCGAACGAACTGTGATCGAGCAATCGAGTTCGCTGAGAAGCAAAAGATAGATGAGAATGATCGCTCTCTCCATTTCGCACGCTCTCTCGCCTGCTCTTACCTGAGAAGTGGAGAAGAGAAAGGGAAAGAAGTTCGATAGATCGGGGGTTCGCTGAGAGATCGCCGCCCCCGATACGGCGAGGTTAGAGTCTGCCTCTCTCCATTTCACGTGTTCTCTCGCTTCTCTGACTGGCGATAGATCATGTAAAGTGATGAGACGATACCATTGTTAGTGAGCTCCCTCACTTCGCGCCATTTTGTAAGCGAGAGAGCGTGCAAATGTGAGAGGGTCAGACCATCATTTAGAGAGAGGGAAGTTGTTTAGCTCTCGAGACTATCACGAGATATAATGACGATAATTGCAAGATTGAATTCCGATCAGAACATGCAACCAGGAAGATGATATCACTCCACTCACGGTGTAGTCTTGCTATTTGAACTATTTGCTATCTGCTATTAGCCTTGGGAAGGTGGCGTTATCCTGTTTTGCAGTGCAGGGCAAACCTGATTTTACTTCTGATCTATAGATTCCCGATTGCAATAAGTCCCAAAAAACAACTGCTTTTGCGTTATGTCGATGACTAGGGATGCTCGATCAAGTACCAAAAACTTGGATTTTGGCCTATCGCAACCAAGCGCTTGGTTTTTTCCAAGCGCTTGGTTTTATGATGGTGTAAAAAGTAACACATTTTTGTTATTTTATTATGATTTAAGATGATAGCAACATTTATTAGAAAAGAAAAACTTTGATTGAAAAATAAGAAGCAGAATAAATATAATGTCACGATCAAATTTCGATTGACGAAAACCAAGCGCTTGGTTTTCCCATGCGCTTGGAACTTGAACTTGTTCCAGCAACCCTATCGATGACCCAATGGAGTGCCTTGCGGCTGCGCGTCGCGGTCGTCTGAACGGCGCGAGGAGAGGTGCTTTGAAGTGCAAAGCATGCATCTAAGTGAATTTTGGCTTATTGAAGAAAGATTTCAGAGTGCAATAAAAGTCCGGGAAAAAACAAATCCCTAGACCAAAACTGTGCTTTGCAATTTTCCACTGGAAATATAAAATTTGCAATAGATACGAACAGAACAATAGCCAATTTGACTAGGAAGGAACAAATCAATTCCATTCTTTCCTCTCCCCATTCGCCTCCTCTTCGCTCGTCACGAGTGGTCCACTCTGCTCTTCTCTCCCGAAGCAGAGGTTCGAACCCACGCCCAATCCGATGAATCTATCTCCGATTACAGTATCCTGTACCACTTCCCTTGTAGAAATGGTACGGGATACAGTATCTATGGCCTACTTATCATAAATTTGCGTACACTCGTTTTCTCTGGCCTGCGAGAGAGTGTGCAGCAGTTATACTGCTCATATCTTTGAAGAATGCGGCCGATTACTCTTTTCGGGCTCGTTTTCCTACTCTCGCAACTCGGTAAGAACACTTATTTAGTATTTGACACCTGCACAACAATGCTCATCCTATCACCCTGATAACCCATCATCATTTGATTACATGATAATAAGGGGTTTCTTACTAAAACGAATTGACTATGCACGTCGGCCGACCGCCCAGGGTATCTCTCTGGAGTCGGAATTATTGGGATGCGACGAGTCTATCAGCGAAGTCCAAGAAAAGCGCACATTAGCTCTTTTGTAAATAATTTAATTGTTTCAATTGTTTAAAGTGGGCTTGTATTTTCATTAACGATCTCTAGATTTTGAGACCGTGAGTACGTTACCTATCTGAACCCAGAATAAACCAATAAATGTTTCAGATTTCAACAAGGCATGCATGCCCTTTGACCATCCCGAGGTTTGTCGCACGAAAAAAGTGCTCTCGTTCTCTCAATATTTCAGCTTCACGATATCGGGTACGGCAGGTACGGCTGTAAGAGCAAAGGCGACGTTCCGCAAGCTGTAGTGTGAGTTTGTATGGTTGTTTTCAATCTGATTATTCTGTTTCAGGTTGAAACCTACCATCGTCAAGAGATCGACCTCTGGCGCAACCTATCGCGACATGTTCTTGTACAATAAATGCTTGAGCAGGAAGTGGACGGGGTTCAAGTCTAGAATCAAGAGAGCAACCGCCGAGTTGAAAGCGCAAACTGAATACACGGTGGAGTGCGTTAAATGTGAGCAGGCGTTTCCGTTTTTCCGTTCTGTTGGGGGCCGCAAGGGTAATTTCGCAGCAATCAAAGGCTTGGCAGGGTTAAAAACGAGCAGTTGAGAGACCAGCGTTTCCTCATCTGAGTACCCAGTAAATTCTGTTCAACAACTTGTTAAAATAATCATTCTGAATGGAAAAAGTAGAGTGAATATGCCAATCTAAACAGTTCTTTGCAGATTGCGAATATCTAGGAAGAGACCTCAATCGAACGACCCTTGATGGTGAAGACTCCGCGATTGCTGTTACATGCCAAGACCCTTCTATGGATTTGTAGTGAGCTTATACGAATTGTGACTGAATTCAGGGATAGATCGATAATTTTGATTTAAAAATGCCTTTTTTTAAATTAAAAAAATGCGTTGTTTCAGTCACTTTCGTCGCCGAGTCGCTGGTAACAGGGCAGAATGCGGTTTGAGCGACGGATGGAGACAGCTGGATGACACGATTGAGGACTCGAAGCAACTGACGCCCCCGGAAGCCTCCACGAATAAACAGGTGTTTGAGTGCAAAAAAGGTGAGATGACACGGATGATTTCGCACATAGAGTATTGCAGCCCCGACTCCATGCTCGTTTTTAGAAGCCAATGGGGTGAGTTATCTTAAAAGAATAATCAGTTCCGTTTATTTTTGTTCCACCCTGGGGAATGTAATTGTTGATTACGGGTTCTCAGAGTCTAGTTTATGTGCTCAATTGGTACCTACGGCCTTTAATATAACTCACGAAGCAGAACGGAATTTTAGAAATAATCAATAATCATATAGCAAATAAAATGCTTGGTAATGTGTGCTTAACACCGTAGTAACATTCGAAACGCACGATGCACTGATTTTTACAGTTCACATTGGGTTAATAAGCTGATTTTAGATGGTCTTTAACAAAACCACCAAGACACTGACCTGCCCGAGTAACGGGACAAAGCTGAATATAATAAGGTATACTTCGAAAAAAGTCACAATTTTTCATGATTAGTTACTTGCAGGTACAACAGTGGACACTACAAATCTCTCACATGTGGTCGCTTGGGGCTATCGGATGTTTGGAAAGCAAATGTTGATAAAGATTTCGAGAAAACGGGGAAAAAAGTTGCTGAGGCCTCTGATAGGCTATTGGCCATTTGCTCAGATTGTAAGTATTGCAAAGTCGGACTTTGCTTGTTCGCGAAATATTTGAACTCTTAGACTGCGTTGCAACTGGAGACGGAATCGAGGTTTGGAGGAATACGCGAACTCCGGTTGAAAGAATTGAAGTGGCATGCACCGATCCAGCTCTCGATCTGTTGTGAACATCTATTTTTTTTAAATTGAGATTTCAATATTCTATGATCGAAAGCAGCAAATATTTCGTTCAGATACAAGGGAGAGTGGGTGGGGAGTCGCTCGACCACTTGCTCTACAAATTATTGGGATTTTGGCCATGATGACGCCATAACGCCGATTCATTTCGAGTGCAAAAAAGGTGAATACCTAAATTATTATAAGATTTTACTAATGAGCACATCATCTTGTTTCCTATTTCCTATTGAATGAAAAATTGTATATTCAAAACCTTTTCCAGATTGTACGCTTGTGCCTATGGAAGGACTTGCTTCCAGCGTACGTTTGGCCTGTTTTTACTTCATGGTCGAAATATTCGTTTTAGATTCATGCTGACAACTCGATTTACACTTGCTTACCTACCGATTCGCAATCAATATTGAAAATAACGTAAGCAATTTCTTGGATACGAAAATTGCATAAAGAGTTTACGTGATTATAAAATCTCAAGGCTTTTTTGTACAAAATCTATTTGTAGGGTCGATTCAATTCCGTACGATTCTCTCGAGTGCAAAGGTGGATGGAGAGCCGGAGACAAGGATATTGGCGATCCATACATTCCTCTCAACGCGACTTGTGTTGAGTGTGAGTCCTCCAGCTCTAGCTCGTAAATCTTTTGAAAAATAAAAAAAGATAATCTTCGTTTCAGATCTGGCCTGGTGCGACGTTACGCCTGCCGAAGGGGTGCGCCTTTTTCCAAATATTAATCGATAATCAAACTCCAATTTACAGTTTCTGTATGACGGAAATAGCAAGAATCTTACCTGCACGGGCGGTACTGGCATCAATATAATCGAGTGAGATTATTTTCGAGTTGTCTGTGTAAAGGATGAAATCAATTGCAGATTCAACTCATTCGCTTATTTCTACCTGATATGCGATGTAACTAATGGATGGGCTGGGAAGAGGGCGGAGTTGAACTCGATTGATGTGGCGCATAAATTCACTCCCGCTAAGGCTAAATGCGTTGATAGTAAGGAACTTTTTCACGTTTTGGCTCATGTCTCCTCTGTAACCGCTCAGAATCAAAAGCTTTTCATATCGACACCATGAAATATAACGTTATACATTATAGATTGTGTGGCGACAGGGCCGGGACTGAAGATCGATCATTCTTACGGCTCAAGCGAACTAGAAGTTATCGTAAAATGCGCGAACGAAGCCCAAGAACTTTAGTGAGTGAGCGAGGAATGTAGACAAAACGGGATCTCATTTTTGAAAAAAAATTTATAACTTGTAAGCAATAAAATAGGAAAAAACAGACTATTTAAGCTACGGCGAGAAACGAATCGAAAGTGGCGAGGCAACGTGCTCTCTGCTTCACGGATGGAAATATTTGCTAGACGCTAATCACAAAACCCCAGCCAAATTTGAGTGCAGATTAGTGTTGCGAAGGCGATCTCGATCTTCACGATCTTTGAGAAGAAAAGGTCGGCCGATCCGCTCGAAGCGAGCGACGACGAATGCGATCGATCGTTTTGTTCTCGAAAAGTGATCGATCGGATTTGAGAGATCGTATTTGTCTCCGAAAGTGATCGATCGGATTTGGGAAGATCGTTTTTGAAAAATGAAAGGGAAGATCGTTTTATTCGATCTAAGATCGGTTTCAGAGCACACTCCGAAAACAGCCAAAACGTTACTGTTGCAAAGGCGTTTATGATATGTTTCACCCCGCGATCCTCTGAGAAAAGGAATAAATCGCTATTCAAAAATTACCGTACTCCGAAATAGCCTCCCATAGTATCGCAAACTGTTTATTTTTAAAGTTCCCCTCCACACACGTCAAATTTTTGAACTCGCGCGCAGATAGGTGTGAGAGGGAAAGGAAGGTAGATCAGTACCGGCGTCTCTCTCTCGATCGGCGCGTCTCATGATGAAATCGATTCCCAAGGGAGAGAGAGCGCGGCCAAATGAGAGAGTGCGAGACAGTGAGAGAGATGGGAAGCGCATTCGATA
>LS585211.1:59345-71602 GCA_900490775.1 Pristionchus maxplancki
CCGATCTTTCCTCTCTCTAATTCGCTTTTGGAAAAGTCGCTATCATTATTTTGAGCCGAGTTATGATCTTTTTCGTAAGACGAATTTCGCGAAAAAGTACAGTATACACCATCTTTGACCTACCGTAACCCGAAAATGGGACCCGATATCAAAAATCGGGAAACGCAGTTTGAAAGAGCATCGTTCATAGTACCTTGCATAAACTTGGTGGACGGGTAGGACATATGTTTTGCTACCGCCGCGGCGTGGGTGATTCTCTGGCGATTCGTCTCATAAGATCGAGGAATGGACGGCTAAAAATAAGTTGCACATTTAAAATTATGAAATGAGCTCACAAGTCGATTTGATTTCTTTCTGATTCGTACGATGAGAAAAAGAAATTTCCGATATTCAGATTAGGAACGACTTTTCCCTCAAGGAACTCTAAGCACATCGCAATCGTTTGCGGGCGAGCATAGGAAATCACAAGGCGATCAAACGTTGCTTTTCGAATGTGTGGTTTCATCTGTGCGAAAAATTGTTCCACGTCCATATAAATGCGTATTTTTCTCTGGAACGCGTTCAATTTAGTGTAGAAAAGATCTGGTTATTACGAGAAGGCTGGATTCGACTTTGCAGTCGGTTATTCCATGGCGCTTCAAGCATAAAATCCAAATTGCAGAGTCTCGGACCATGTTCGCGCCCCCGAATTCGATTGAGATCCAAGTTTCTATGTCTGTGCTCTGATAAACGTTTTGATAATCGGATTGCAATTTAGAGAAACATTCGAACCTGAGGCGGAAACAGGACAAAATAACTAATTTCCGTCTTTCGAGTACGAAGAGCCGTGTCATCAACAGCGGCTTTGGTAGATTTAGAGACCTCAACAAATAAATTGGAAAAAACAGCAAAAACGTGCAAATACCTCTCTCATTCGCATAAGAGTCTTGTCATCCACGAATTTGAAAATGTCAGTGATAATATTTCGAGGGAAACCAATAATGTCAACTGCCATCTCGAGGAGTGCAATTTGATATATAATAATGATGAGCTTTAGCGCCTACGTTTTGTTAATAGCGTCTTCAAAACCCCTTGGACGCGTAAGCGAAGTTTAAAATTTTGCGTTCCCGCCCTTAGCTGAAAAAAAAGACGCAACGCATCCTTGGGGGCGGGCGACACTGTAAGCTGACCTAGAAGGGAGTCTCGGAGAATTTTTTCCCTCCATCAGATGCGTATTCGCTACACGAAACGAAAGTCAAAGGGGTCGAGAGGAAGGTCATTGAAGTGCTTCAAGAAGAGGTGGAACTCCCATCCTAGAGGATCGGACAATTCTCAGATCTCCAGACATTCCAACAACGCGCAATACGTGATTGTCAGGGGGAAGGAAGCCAATTCAATAGCGTGAAAAAATGATTTGAATACTAGACTAGAAAGAGCGTGCAAATTGTGGAATTGAAAAACTGCTCTTTATGAATCGAAAACAATAAATATTTTTTAATCGTTTTATGAGTGAGAAATCGTAAATGCACAGTCGATTTCTTCTCGTTTTCGGCGTCTTCGCAGTTGGAATTCAAAAGGATCGCCGTTGACGTCGTCGTTACTGCAATTTAATCAATTAATGATAAGAACTTCTCCGAAATCTGGCAAATAACGCGCGAGGGAAACTGGTGTCTACGAGGGATCAATAGAAGGTTAGAGAGGGAGTCAGAAACCGAGAAAGTACCAAATAGAAACTTCACTCACGGCAATGATAGCGATAGCAAGCACGATTCCTCCGATCGCCGAAAAGAATTCGAAAGTTTGCTTCTAAAAATCAGAAATTATTAGCAAATTAAGATTTTCGAAAAGGGAAATCCACGAAGATGAACGTACTCCAGCATTGAATAGATTGTATCGGTCTGAAATTGATCATACAATATTAATTAGTATGTAATTATTCGCTGCAAAAAAATAAAAAAAAAGATTATTAATTAGTATGTAATTATTCGCTGCAAAAAAATAAAAAAAAGATCTTTGATCTCTCACTTCTGCCCCTTCGATTTGTCGCATAACGAGACCGGCCCCCGCCTGCAAGCGAATCTGTGAATCGAATGTTTTTTGGTCTGTCTCAACCATTACACCACTTAAACGGCAATTAATTATGAATCGCTAATGGATTTGGATGATTTTTTCTTCTTTTAAATAATTACTTTTCGTCGGTACCGCCAATGGCAACGATGTAATATCTCACCTCTGCAATCTAATTGCAATGGTTCTGTTGGGGTGCGAGTTCTACGGTTGGGGATAGAGTTGGAACTGGGGTAATCTAAATTCCATGCACTAGCATCACATTTCGCTTCGTAAATTTGGTTCTCGCCGTGGCTGAAAATGGAGCGATTATTTTTATTGTTTACTTCATTAATCGGAATCGGTAACGTTTTTTTCATAAATTACAGGAGAAAAATTCGACTCACAACATCTTGTGATCTCTCTTCGCGCATCTCACTACAAGACGTGGATAATTAGAATCATCACGATTGATCTCGAGCCCCGTTCCCTTGACCGCACAAACTGTAAAATCCCTCAAATTTATTGCCAAAAATTATATACAAATAGGTATTACATTCGACGCATTTGGCTTTAGTAGGAGCGAACTCGGGCTGTTTTGAAGTCCCATGTTCGCCAAATGACGACCATCCTTTGAATTTATCGCAGACGAAGTAGGAATATCGATCTCCACCGTATCTGCAATCCTATATTATTTAGACACGAGTTATTGTGAGAATATCAACCGTTTCACATTTAAACCTTTAGAAATGTTGTCAGAATCTAGAGTCTAAGGATGCCAGAAGCCTCTATTCGCTGAGAAGATGATAATTCACCAATGCACCATATTGGAGCAGTGATGTCAATGCATCAGACAATAAAAATCTTACTCAATTTGTCCCATTAGGTTGATTCCAAGGCCTTTACAGCTAAGCTTCTTTTCGGCTGAGTCGTAGTGAAACTGAAATTATGAGATAGAAGATTGAACATGTATCGCGGGATAATAAAAGCAGTAATTCGCAAACCCCTTCAACAGTCGACATGTCACACGAATGATCTGAAAGTAGAAAATAATTTTTAACGTTTTTCAATTTCCATTAATTTTAGTCACTAGAAAACCAAGCAAAAATCGTAAACTCACATTTCTCGCAGGTAAATACCGCGGTTGTTGTAGGATCTTTGTATTTCTCTCTTCTTCCGATTTTCTTTTCACCACTTATTGTTTGCCATCGATAATCATAGATATTAACATTCACATGGCACTTTAGCGCTTCGTACCGCGTCTGCTTCTCGTCAATCCTGAAAGGGAATACTTATTAATACTATATTTTATTATTATTAATACTATATTTTATTATTATTAATACTATATTTTATTATTATTAATACTATATTTTATTATTATTTATTAAAAATATATTGTTCAAGATCTACCGCGGACACGCTGTGCCGCACAGAGAAACGCGCGATTTTTCTTGCCTACAGGATAGCTTACGTTGTGAGTCCGGAGCTCGTGTCTTCGCAAGAAACTTCGATTTCACTCGATGTTCGTTTGGCTACCGTACCTTCTCCCGAGAATGAGCAATCTAAATCACATTGAGACGAAGCTTTTCCCTATTTTCATAAACTAAAATATAAAAAAATCAACAAAACCGACAATTGGCACAGGTCGCCTTCAGATTGACATAAGGGTGGGCAATCCTCTGGTTTGCGATTCTCCATCCATCGACAATATCGCACGTGAGTGAGTCAAACGGTTTTGAATCAACCCTGCATTGAAATTAATGTTGCTCAAGATTAGTGCCAGATTTGTGTGTGCTTTTTTCGCAAAAAATAGTTCAAAAATCTCACAAAATCGTAATAAGTGAGTTAGAAGTATCATGAGATTTACAAGTGAAAGTCTTTGTAGAGGAGTCGTAGGGAATCTGAACGTGGAATGAGTAAAATGGAGATTTAAAATTCATAAAAATAGAAAACACACCGCTTCTGCTGAGTGAAGAGTGCACGCTGAAAGAATCATTGCTCAAATATAAAAAAATATTTTGAAAAATCTCTTCCGATAGTGAATTCGGGCACTGAATAAAATGAGCCCCGCCTATCTACTGGATGGTCCCGTAAAAATAAAGTAGCGCGGAATTCGAATGATTAAAGTATGTACATGAAAATATAAGAAACTAACGTTTTTTGCACATGTATTTTTGCTCAGATAAAGTCTCTTCACTGAATACTTGATTTTTACTGGATTCCGTTCTCCATCCACCGTTGGAAGAGCATTTAGCCGTATTTTTCTCCATTTGACGGCCACGGTGTCTTAAATGAAATGACAAATATAAATCGAAAGAAAATTGAAAAATCGAAAAAAATCAAAAAAAATAGATTTCACTCACACCAAGCCGAGGTTTGGATCAGAGCAAGTCACTTCAGTTACATCTCCATTTTGTGTCACTTTAATCCCGTCTCCCGTCGCAATACAGTCTAAAAAAATAAATATTTGCTGTAATTATTTCACACGCGTTTTAAATCGTTGACCGAACGTACATTTACTACACTTGAAATCAAGAGATTTGATTGCACTCTTATAGAAAACAGTGTTTCCTGTCGTCCATCCGTCGCTAGCTGAGCATTTAGCCGTGCTTTTCATCATTTTCCGGTTGCCATATCTGACCATATTTTATCGATCAGGTAAATAGGAAAAGTAAAAGAGTTTTTACTTACACCAAGCCGAGTTTTGGATCAGAGCACGTAATTTCGGTATCTGTCCCAATTGGTTTTACGAGGATTCCGTCCCCCGTCGCAATACAGGCTAAAAAATTGTTATCATCAAATTAAACTATTTACATACAATTTCAAACATAAAATAGGGAAACATAAAATTTCTGTGAACAGAGTGCATGCCGAAAGATTTAAATGTTCACTTGAAATTTTGCGATCTTGAGTGATAGACACCGATCTCTCTGGAACCCGTTCTCCATCCATTGGAAATTGAGCACTTAGCCTGACTGCTCTCCATAGGAGTATCGTCTTTCCTGATTGAGAGCACAATTTGTTATTCAAAATCCATTGATTGATTAACCTTGTTATTTGACAAAAAAGTCATGAAAAAATCACACTCACATCAGGCCGTAATTTGGTTCTGTGCAGGTCACTTCAATACTTTCTCCAGTTTTGGTCACTTTGATCCCTTCTCCCGTCGCAGCACAGTCTGATAATGTTCATTCACTAGATCATTAAATTTCACTAGTCCTTTGTCACCAAATTGTGTCATCGTATTATCACTTTACAGTAACTAGCCTCCATCTACCGTGTCTATTTTAAATGCTTGCATGATAAATTATATTACTAGAAATCAAAATTGGATTGTCTGCATTCAAGAAAACCTACATTCTTTACAAGAGACTGTCAGCGTCGGTGAAGCTTCCGCTATCTCTTTTCTCAAAGTCTTCTCCAACATTCACTTTCCAAATATCCGATCTATCCATGCGTCCACATGTGAGAGAAGGAGATTGCTTCATATTCCCTCTTATTCTGTACCTGCATTCAGTAAATTATTCATTTCCTGATTTGAACGATGCTCACCTGATCGTTTTCAGAGACTTATCGCCAGGAATACAGGTTAGCCTCTTGTCTTTGTCGAGTTGCAGCTGAAATAATGTTCATAATATCTTGTTCATCAGATAATGTTCATAATATCTTTTAAATAGTAGTAATGATATTATATTTTTAAGTGCATAAATCGCACCTCTTCTTTCGGTTCGTAAGAGCACGGAGTCGGGGCTGAAATCATTAATATTATATAAAGCAGACGGGCCTCCCTTTGATCGTTGACCACCCGGAAAATGTGAAAATGCTTTAGCAGCTTAGAAGCGTAAGCGGTGCACGGCTGACATGTAACTATTCTCTGGGAACTTTCCATTACGGAATGAACTATTCGGAACAAATTTCCTGAAACTTCTTTCTGGGAACGATGAGGGAGAGAACCGCTCTCTCGGAACCTTCATCTCGGAATGATCGGGTCAGAACGGAATCTCTCGGAACTACATTTTTAGAATCTTCCATCTCGGAACTTTTTTGCGATTTTAAATTTAACTAAATCGAGCTCGGCAAGCTTGTATGCCTAGCTGAATATTATATTATTATGAATATTATATTAAAATATTGTTCCCAGAGCTGCGTTCTGAGTTGAATCGTTCCCGTTTCGTAGTTCCATGAAAAATGTTCTCGGAGATATTTTTCCGAGAAAATAGTTATATGTCTGCCGTGCACCGCGTAAGCTTAAAATTGTCAGACATGCTCAGATAAGTGCTAAGCAGCATAGCCTAAGCTTATCATCGAACTCATCATGCCAACGTAAGTACAAGGATTTAAATTATATTACTTCTGTATCATGAATATTGCGGAGGGGCATACTATGTACTAATCAGTAAATATAGGACAATTTCTCATGACTAATTTACAATTACTAAGTTTTGAGCGAAGCCGGCACTTTTTTACATTACGCGCCTTAGGACAAAATGTAACCACGCTCTAATTGATAGCAAATGAGAAATGAGAGCGATCGCAAGGGAAAATCTTTCTCATTCTTGCAATGGCGCCTAAAGTAAAGAAGTGCCGCGGAGCCTTATGGACCTGTTGACTTCCCTTCAGGTTTTGAATTAACATCAAAATTTTACAAATAATAATCAATCGCTCGCCTTTTTTGCACTCGAACGGCATCGGTTGCGCTGTTGCCGTCGCGTCCGTTAGGTCCCTTGTGACTTGCATCGTGTCATCCGTTTGTTTCCATCCCTCGGCAAGGCTGCACTTTGCCCGGTTCCCAGTGACTTGTTTCGATTGATCCCGATGACCCTTGTAACTGAAATGAGACAGCTTACTTTCGGATCTCAAAAATATAACAGTTGAATATGCAACTTTTGAAATTTAGCAATTCGTATTAGCTCACTGCAAATCGAAAGACGGATCCTTGCATGTAGCAGCAGCCACGGAGTCTTTGTCATTGAGGGCGGTTAGTTCGACGCCTTCTCCGCTCGCGTCACAGTCTGCAAGAAGTGGGATTTTTAGTAGGATAATTCGATTTATCAATAGCGCATTCACAGTAGAATAGCAATTCTTGGCACTACTATAGAACATCGGCCACGTCAATAGTTGTGTTTCTTTCGCCCCCTATCTCATCCTCATTCTGCACTATTCGCAAGTAAGGGAGCGGTGAACGGTTGGGTCGTGGCCGGTGTTCTATAGTAGTGCCAAGAATTGCTATTCTACTGTGAATACGCTATTAATAAATATCCCACTAAAAACATGTGGGAAAGCATGATCACGTAAGAGTTGTGATTGATTAGTCGTCGAATAAAAAACTCACATGGAACGCAATCCACAAGATCGCTTTGAATCTTTTCCGGATTGCTGTGTTCATTCACCCTGTATCCCCACCATTCGGTTCCCTTGCAATTAACGAACATGTACATGTCGCCATGTTTGACCTCGGAAGGCGCAATCGTTCCTTTCCTAAAGAATTTATGCTTTGTTAGCACAAAAAAGGTACTTCTCCCCCATTTTGGGCGCCTAGACATTTTTTTGAAAACGACAATCACAAACAAGAAAAACTCACACGACTGCTCGCGGCAGCTCTCCCTTTCTCTTGCATCCAAACAAGCCCGCTCGGGTGTACTCGAGCTGAAATATTTGTTTGTTTCTCCCCGCATAACCAACAACGAACGAGCTATAATGAAGCTATAATGTACAACCGCACGATTATTGAAGCACAAATGGCATAATTGAAAACGAAAATCGGCGAATCAAACCATTTTGAATTATTTTTAAAAATATGACATCTTACCTCGGGATTCTGGCCGCATCTCAGGTTGTTCTCATCTGAAAAGGATTATCTGCATTGATAGTTGATCCGAAAACACCTGTTAGCTGGTCATTCTCAACTGATTAGCAAACATAATAGTAGGTGGAACGAATGGGAATTCACGTAAACGTCAGGGTAGTCAGATAGTAGGTCACATGCTCGACTCTCCATCAATACTATCGTAGTAAATCTCTAATAAAATTATTTCTTCGTACAAGCGCTACCTTATTGAGAATTTAACCGTGAACAAAGCGAGCTGATTATCTAACATAATCATATACATCTTTTTGCACTTTATCTAATTCAAGTCTGAACCCAATCATTTTCACTCCAGAGAGCCTTATCGAGTGGTTGGTGGGCGGAATAACTGGTCCGAATTCGTAAAAGCGCCGTCTTTTTTTTTTTTAGATATTCCGGTGCTTTTGCTGTTGAAGTAACGCTTTGATCCTGGGGAGATTGGCAGGGCATCCAAGTCACCACACTATAACTAGCAGTTGTAACAGCGGGGTGACGGGACTGTCAACGAATCAATGGCCGGAAATTCATACCGGTTGAAACCAGCGCGCGCTGTGCCAGCACGAAAAGGAGGCCGAGTAGCGCAGTCGACCGCATCCTTCAAGGAAATTATTGAGGAGCTGAATAGACTCTCCATTCTGCACCGTCTCTCGCAGGTCAGAGAAAACGAGAAGAGATGACATGGTATTGGGACGGGATACGGTATCGGGGGACAAAAAAGTCGGGTGGGGCACGGTATTTACCTCTGGTTCGGGAGAGAAGAGCGGAGTGGACCACTCGTGACGAGCGAAGAGGAGGCGAATGGAGAGAGGGAGAGAGGAAAGAAAGAAAAGAAAAACATTTATTAAATTGCCATCCAGTCAAATTGTGCATTGTTCTGCTCGTATTGCAAATTTGCAAATCGATTGCGAAATAGTATTGTTCCGAATTTTGCAAATGAGTGACGAAGTGTATGTTTTAATACAATGTGAACAACCGGTAGGTGTGGTATATTGGATCAAGTAAGTCTCGCAATTCACAAACTCATACATTTATCGGAACACAAAAAATAATATCTTTGATACTAATTTATTATCAGCTTCAATAACTTTAATCTAGCCATGTAGCTTTCGTTATGATGTTACTTCGTCGAAGGGCTCATTCAATCGTGAAGAATGCTTGATTCGTAGCGATAATTTCCCCTTGGCATAGTTCGAATTCGCTGAAATTGCTTTCTCGATAGTACAAAGTTCTACATAATGAACAAAGAAAGCGTCCAACCTTTAATCGAATGATCATTTATTTTAAAATCCACTTGACGGTTACATATATAGCACGATGCTTGAAACCACACTTTCTTTCCGATGAAAGGTAATTGCTATAATAATTTAAAATTAAATTAGGCAGCGACTGTAAATCGCTCACCTCACATAGGTTAATTGCGCTTGTAAATGCAAAATAGCGCGGATAATAATGATTATCCAACATCAGCTTGTCTAATTTTCTCGAAAACATATCAATAATGATGGGAGCCCAATCGAAATTGCTGCCAATGCCAAAGAAATAATCAACGTTATCATTTCGGGGTACGCGATTTTGATAAATGTGCAATGATCTGACAAGTGAAGATAAATGTAGAAGAACTGCCACTGCAAATTATTCATTTTTGCTTGAATTTTTCTTTTTTATGTCTCACCCGGATCAGATAGTGAATTCTGAGTGATATGTAGCGAAAGTTGAGCGACGTTGCTGTCAGTTATGAGTCTCGTGAACTGGTTACTGTAAAGAAGAAAATGTTTAAAAAAATCATCATGATAAAAAAAACAAGGCTGAGAAAGAAAAACCCACACAAGCGTGTCCGAAATCTTACAGATCGTTACTGTGAGCTTTGCGAACGAAAATTCAATGAGGAAATCATATATGAAAGCCACAGTTTCCTGATCATTGCAAGCAATTAGCATTGCCGTATCAATCCAACTTCCCAAGCATTCGCGCAAATACTTGAATGTGAGATAATTGTCTTCATTTTGGTCGATTTTTGTTGCGTAGACCTTAAGATAAGGGAAAGAAATTACTTAAAATAATTGAGTTTTACATACCACCTCTCTCCCATGACTTTTTTCGAATTATATCTCGAAATTCTGGGTTTCGTACTCGCAATTAGGGATGGCGAATGAAGAGAAAAATTGCACTCTTCATTCCCCGTCACAATGGCGGGCGGATCGGCGTCATTCTTCATGAAGAGGGGGGGGGGCGAATCGGTCCTCTCTTCACGAAGAATGAGGTTCTCTTCATGAAGAGTTTGCCCAAAACTCGTCGTTTTCAACCCAATTTTCGAACTTTGCTATGCCATTGAATACTTGGAATAATCCAGAACAGTATTTCCCACTTCCAACAGCTCCTCTTACCGCCCAAGAAACCTGGTACCGTAATCCAGATTGTCGTAAATCACTACTGTAACTCAGTTTAACGAATTGCATAGGCTACGGAAATCTAGCCTACCGTTTCCAAGTCTATCAAGTAGTGTTTCCTAACCTACCGTACCACATATTGTATCCGAGTCTACCCGAGTCTGAGTTACAGTTTAGGAACTAATGCCTGGATTACGGTAATCAGATACTGTTAAGTGGAATGCGGTACCGGTGAACTGTTGCTTGATGTTATGGATAACCTGAACGATATTCTGGAAAACCGTTGCAAGGATAGAGCAGTAGGATACCCTGAATACAGTATTCTCGGTTACGGTATAGGCTTTTTTTGATCTGGGCTATGGTAAAGGAGTGCTGTAAGTTCAGGGATAAATGGAGCTGTCGCGTAGGGCTGGCATGGATGCTAGAATATCAAAAGATGCTATTGAACCATTTTCCTTCCCTTCCTTTCTTGGAATCCCGCATTTTGGTTTAGAAGCCTTAGAAGGTAATGTCAATATTTTGTCAAATAAAAGTTATTGGGAGGATTTGCTGGCATAGTTAAGATAGCACAATGGGGAATGAGGTTATCGTGCATAGATCAAAAAATTAGATCGATAGATCTATCTGTTCGCGAGTTATGCGCCATTCACTGAAAACCTCTTCATGAAGAGGTGGAACAGCCGAGTCATTCTTCATGAAGAGCAAAATGAGAGGGAGGGAAAATGCCCTCTTCATTTCTCTCTTTTCTCTTCATTCGCCATCCCTACTCGCAATCTCTGTTCGAAAAGACTCGACATATTTCTTGGAATGTGCATACTTATTTGCAAAGCAGACGACTCTTCTCCCTGAACGAATTATTTTCATGATCCGTTTCTAATGAGTTTCAACAAACCTTTTGCTTATCGGTGCATGCGAATCGCAATTCCTCGCAGATTCGCATTTTCTGCCTTACCAATGCATACTCATCAATGTGGCGATGAAGCATACGGGAGGTCTGTGAAAGAAATTTTAAAAAATAAAATTAAATATTCCTACCATTCTCAAATCGGCCACTGATCCTGGCACGAAATCGACTATCTTCCAAACGAGTTCTCTAGGCAATAACTCAAAAGGGGACATATCAGAGGGTACGCCGGAGTTCATTTCGAAATACGGCAGCGACGAAACTACGTAGATCGAATGGCTCAAATGACCGTCGAGAAGTGGGCGCATCCAACGCGCGCAATGAAATTAAAGTTGAAGACTCGGAAAATTGGAGTATCCAACATGATAAGCGCATAAGTGTGAAAGAAAAGACAACTTCCTAGATAAGCGGACGGGTGTTTCGGTCCGTAGGTCGTATACACCCGACCCGCCTCACAGTGAGTGGACCTCGTCAGTACGACGTCTCACTGTGAGTGGGAAAAAAAAAGGATGGGATAGATAAGGATAGATAACAACAAACAACGCGACAATAAACAGAATGACATCGCGAGTGAATAGATTGTATCAAATATCAAATGAAAGAAAGGGGGGATGGGAAGGAAAGGGAAATGCCCGTTAGAGACTATGAGGAGGGGATGGGTTGGCAAGTGAGAGCGCCCCTTCCTATCTGGCACGTAGAATGGAGGACGGAGAGGGATGGGAATGACTAGAGAGTGCGTGCGTGACGAGAGGAGAGGGGAAGGGAAGGGCGAGAGAGTGTGTGAAATGGGGAGAGTATTCCGATGTCAAACCAACTGTGAAGTATGAAAACAGGAAAAGAGGAATGGAGGGGGAATGAACTTAAGAGTGTTGAAAAATGGAGACAAAAGAATAAAAGTGGAGAGGAGTGGGGCGGGCTCTTATAGGCCGCCACTGCCGCCCTTACCTGTCCTAGCAACAGTGACGGGCTATACCCGCGAAAGCACCTCTCCTCCCCCGGGGGGAACGCCATTGGCGCCTTACCTCCTCCCAGTTAAGCAACACTCTTTCTAATGGGAATAATATTGTTTAATGAGCGAGAGACAAGTGCTAAA
>LS585211.1:134773-149463 GCA_900490775.1 Pristionchus maxplancki
CTCTACCCCTCTCCCTCCCCTCCCTCTCATTTCGAGGGAGACGAATGAGATATTTGTTACTTTTCGCACGTTTCGAGTCACAAAATGACCGTGCGGTATGGAAATGGAGGAGAGGAATGGCAGTTGAGGGGAGAGAAGAGGGGGAGGGGTAGAGGGTTTGTCTCCCCCTCATTCTCGACTAGACCGACCCCTCTAGTCGATTTATCTGACTAGAGAATGAGACTAGGCAGAGACACTGTTCACAGCATTACCGGGCAGGACCTTGAGCCTACTCGGCTATCACAAGAGTAATCACTCATGTCGGCTAAAAACCATTTGTTGGTTGTTACCTTTCAATGCCTATTTCAGATTAACTCCGCCCTCAATGCTCAACTAACCGTGAACGGATGGCGAGTGTTTGTCGACACTGACTTGGCCGGTGCCGCAACGCTAGTGCGAGCACTGAATCGGTGGTTGGTGATAAAAGATTAATGATTAAATATTAAATATTAAATATTAAAGATAAAAGATTATAGGTCCGTCAGTGCGGATAACATGAGGAGGGTGGAAATAACGCAGTATGCGATGCCTCCGAAGGTTTGTAATTCGTATTTAATTTGTTTTTAATTTGTTTTTGTTTTTTTTAAGAACAAAAACAAAATAAAAATTTCTCGTTATAGCGCATGGATGCAGCGATCTTTGCCCTGTGCCAATTCAATACCGACCAACTGGTGCTCGAGAATAGAGTAAGTTTTTTCATACTTTTGGAACTTCAATTCGTTGCTAGGCGAAGGGGTGGCACAGCCCGCCTTGGAATAGCCTAATTTTCTTTACCTTTTTACCATTAATCAACGTAATTGTATCTCATTCATTGTCATAATCCCCCATTAAAGCATTAGCACATTTACGTCAAATACTGACATGTTCTAAACCGTTATTTCAAAAGAAATAGCATAAATATTATTATTATTATAATTATTATCAGAGACTATCTGAGAAAATTGAGATACTTTCTTCACGGGCCGTACAACGATTTTTTAACATTTGCTTAAAAAATGCCCCTAGGGGTACTTTTTCATGTAGAGTTCGAAAATCGACCTTAGGAAGCCGTATCTCTAACCCCAATACCCTGTGGCACACTCCACCCTGCCAGGGGGCAAATGCAATTTCACGAATGGCGCTCCAAACCCCTACAAATTATATACCATTTTGTAGATCTCGACGAGACAAACATTTTTTGTGTTGGAAGTGAAAGGCCAACTCTTCTGTGAAAAAAAATATTTTGATCGAAAGTTTTATTTTTTGCACCCTAAAAAATTTTTGGCCTGACGGGAGTTTTTTTATTTTTCCAATCGATTCGAAATACTTTTTCACCCCTTGGTGCAAAAATTGAGACTGATCGGACCTGTAATAAGTTGTTTCGTGAGCCGAAGAATGCGCGCAACCTCGATTTTCACCCATTTTTCGTACTTTTGAAATCGAATAACTCCAGAATTTGGAGATCAGAGATGAAGTTTTGCACTCAAAATAACTTATATGAGTCATAACAATAAGTTCTGAAAGTTAGAAGTGAATCGGAAAGAAAAAAATATTTTTTGAAAAATCTCGATTTTTGGCTTTTTTTGGAAATTTTTTGGTAAAAAAATTTTCTCTTCAATTCACTTCTAACTTTCATAACTCATTGTTCTGACTCATATAAGTTATTTTCAGTGCAAAAATTTATCTCTGATCTCCAAATTCTGGAGTTATTCGATTTCAAAAGTACGAAAAATGGGTGAAAATCGAGGTTGCGCGCATTCTCCGGCTCACGAAACAACTTATTACAGGTCCGATCAGTCTCAATTTTTGCACCAAGGGGGTAAAAAAGTATTGCGAATCGATTGGAAAAATAAAAAACTCCCGTCAGGCCAAAATTTTTTCAGGGTGCAAAAAATAAAACTTTCGATCAAAATATTTTTTTTCACAGAAGCGTTGGCCTTTCACTTCCAACACAAAAAATGTTTGTCTCGTCGAGATCTACAAAATGGTATATAATTTGTAGGGGTTTGGAGCGCCATTCGTGAAATTGCATTTGCACCCTGGCAGGGTGGAGTGTGCCACAGGGTATTGGGGGTTAGAGATACGGCTTCCTAAGGTCGATTTTCGAACTCTACATGAAAAAGTACCCCTAGGGGCATTTTTTAAGCAAATGTTAAAAAATCGTTGTACGGCCGCATCTAAATTCTCTCAGATAGTCTCTGTTATATCAATTCAGAGAGACGGTAGGAGCAACGAGGCATGGCAGATGAAATTCTTCAATCGAGTGAGATTAATAATAATTAATTAATTAAATTTTAATTAATTAATTAATTAATTAATTTTTTAAAGAAAACATCATCACGCGCCACCCTCCCAGTGCTCGATTTTTCCACTCTTCGCGTGTTCGCGGTGAACATCCGAGAAGTAGAGATCGATTTCATCTGTTCCAAACTCGAAGCCATGGATTTGTGCATATTCTGGAAGGTAATGTGATCTTTAAAACGCTGTAAGACTGCACTAAAATGAAGTAATAGTGGCACAAAATTGCCAAACAGATCTTCAAGAAACTCAGAGATCAAAGATACATATTTTGGGTCTAAACTACATTGGGGTGATTCACGTTGTCTAGGGGTCAAGGCTACTGGGCGACTATTATGAGAAAATTGTGCGATCTTGCTTGCGTTACAGAAATGGCGTTTTAAAAACAACACTTAAAAATGCAATTTCAGGTACTGGCCAAAGACGATTGCAAGCTTGAGTCATTCAAAGCGATGGTCAGCGAAGGAGTGGGCAAGGCCTTTGTCAAGGCGGCCTTCCAGATTACTTATGACCATCAGAATAATGACATCACCTACCAGAGCACTGTAACGATGACGCCAGCTAAGGTTCGTTCGAGATCAACTATTAATAAAGCAGACCGGCCTCTTTGCGTGTTTGTTCATATTTTCCGCGTCATGAAATCCTAAGAGTAACGGAGCACTACACTCTTCCAGTTTACAATAATCGGCAAAATAGATGTATTCCTACCATTCAGATTTACTCGAGAAGCGCCGAGTTTCCTCTCGATCAAATCTTCTTCAATGGCAATCTGAAGACCGAAATCGACGATGTTCACATTAGTTTCATCAAAATTGATGTGGAAGAGGCGAAAAAAGAGCTGCACGAGATCAATCTGAATCAAACCTACAGAAAACCTCCTCAGTTCTGATTTTTACACCGAAACGACAATGTTCATTGTATATCACGCCTCTCACCTAAGGGTCGATCCATATCTGTCAGCGAGCCGTTTTTCGATGTCGGGTTTTCAACGTTTTCGGACCCGCCCAGGCGCCCCTAGGCCCCCTGTGAACGGAATAGTGTCAGAGATTATTCCCGACCGAGCTGCAGCACCGGTAGAGGTGCAGCCTGCCAACTTCAAGGCTATTTTTCTACCGTTCAACGCATTCCTAGAGAAAAGTTTTCTTCCTGAGCTATGGCTATTTTTCGATGCTCTATCGACCTGTGCCGGTTGCTTGTCGCTAACTTCATTTTTAACTGTGTTAGGGCGCGATCAGCTTTAGTTGAAAATCCGCCTCAAAACCCTAGAATTTTATTGCTTAGATTTGTAGAGCTCGTCGAGTGCTTTCGAATGATAGGTCTGCGCTCGCATATCGAGGGGTTGAGTATGATTTCATGCCCGATTTCAATCCCCAACATTTCAACTTTATTTTCAACAGTCCATTGCCGCTTCATTCCGCACTCTCGCGACGAATGACCCGATGTGAATTGTTCAATTTCAATTACGTTTCATTCATCACCCTTATAATCCAATTTTCAATCGTTTGTGAGAGAAATGAAACATATCACAAATTGAACAATTCACACCGGGTCATTCGTCGTGAGGGTGCGGAATGAAGCGGCAATCAACTATTTTTAAAAAGTTGAAATGTGGGGGATTGTAATCGGGCATGAAATCATACTCAACCCCCTCGATATGCGAGCGCAGACCTATCATTCGAAAGCTCTCGACGAGCTCTACAAATCTAAGCAATAAAATTCTAGGGTTTTGAGGCGGATTTTCAACTAAAGCTGATCGCACCCTAACACAGTTAAAAATGAAGTTAGCGACAAGCAACCGGCACAGGTCGATAGAGCATCGAAAAATAGCCATAGCTCAGGAAGAAAACTTTTCTCTAGGAATGTGTTGAAGGGTAGAAAAATAGCCTTGAAGTTGGCTGGCTGCACCTCTACCGGTGCTGCAGCTCGGTCGGGAATAATCTCTGACACTATTCCATTCACAGAGGGCCTAGGGGCACCTGGGCGGGTCCGAAAACGTTGAAAACCCGACATCGAAAAACGGCTCGCTGACAAGAATCAGCCACTCTGAGTCGACCCTTAGGTGAGAGGCGTGATATGTAATTTTAACAATAAATATGATGAATGCAATTATTTATCGCCCTTTATCTCAAATTTCCTTCTGTAATACGATTCTGAGCGAGAGATCAGACTATCCATTCCTTTTCGAATCGAGCTTGACCTTCACTCTATCCGCCTCAATCAGCCGACGACTCTCGTAGGAGATATCGTGGGACAGGGAGAACGCCAATTTATACAAGAAAAGAATTTGGTGAAATGTAACCTGTCGCCTCTCCTTTCAAGGTGGAAGCTGACACAATGTAGCCAAGATGTGGTAATCAACAAAATATGTTTCCCCCGTTTGTCCTTAATCCATTGCCATTTCGAGTACGCGTGAAGCCTTGTACCGGCTTTGAAACATAACTGAACCATCACATCAGTTGCTTTATCGCGTGAGATCGACGTTTATCAAACGAGAACGATTAAAATTGATTGAACGGGGAGATGTTCGATCACGGGGTGTCTGGAGATCTCACGAGTCAAGGCTGTGCAAAGATTTTACGACTCTCTTCATTTCACATGACTCTCGCCTGCTCTGACCGGCGAGAGAACGTGAGAAATGAGGAGTGTCGTGAATTTGCAAACCCCTGACAAGAATATCGATTACAATGGTCACAGCTACGGTACAAATGCAAGCTCATCGAGTGAGGTAGGGAGCTAGGGTCTTTGGTAGTGGTCGAACGGGGAAAGTTGCGGTAATTGTCTTCCTAGGGTACTCTGTTCTCATAGAAGCTTCTGGTGAGCGCTGGAAAATATGAGGAGTGAAAGAGTGGAAAAGAAAAGAATTTTGAATATAATGTATTTAGTAGATGTTGACCAACGAAGACTGCTCACAGAGCGTAGAAACGTCGTCCCGATCCACCTGAAATTAAAATATTTATAAAAAAAATAAAAAAAATGTTTTTATTATTGATTATTTGGACAAAACTAGCTCCTTTTCAACAGAAAAATCGAAAAAAAGGCAGTTCTCGATCGCTCCTGGATACTGTATACCGTACCTTGCAGCGGCGGTCCGGGAAGAGGGGCGTCCGTGCTGCCGGCCGCGGAGACGCTTCTCTGACTCTCTCCATTCCGCCCGCTCTCTCGCGCGCTCTGACCGGCGAGAGAGCTGCTCTCTCGTGGGTCAGAGCGAGCGAGAGAGCGAGCGGAGAGGAGAGAGTCAGAGAAGCGTCTCGCGTGACCGCACGAAGGCGAATGACGGAGCTGCGGGTGGCGCGGCCGTCCTCGTGGATCGACCTCTGACAATTTGACAAGATTCAAAAATTTAAATTTCCCGCCTTTATTCAGCTACTTTTGAAATTCTCTACACAAAATGACCAACATTTGAAATGCGATTATTGATTTGTTAAAGTTTTTTTGTAAAGCATGCAACTGCAGTACTGCAAGTGTAACGTGTTCCAATCGTTTCTAGCAATCGTGAAACGCAACTGAACTAGAGTTCGAAATACGGGTAATCGAATCTTCATTTCACGCACTCTCTCGCCTCCCTCACGGGTGAGAGAGCACGCGGAATGAAGAGAGGATTACCCGTATTCCGAACTCTAAACGAATTAAAAACGTGAAGGTGATCACCCCCTTATTCAAAGACTGCAAGGCGTATTAATTTATTTGAAAACTTAATTTTTTTAAATTAATAAATAAAAACCCACCCATCACCGCAGGCTCTCAGCGGGGGTTCAACTACCGAAGTTTGAGAGGGCGGAGCGCATTCTGGAAAGATTGATTGATTTTTTTAAAAAATATATGGATGCGACACATCGCGAACTGTGATGAAACGAACAGACAGTGAAGAAAATGAGACGAAATTGTGAAGAGGAGAAAAAAGACTGATTAGGCTGATTCAAATGCGTTTCAGCAGTTCTGTTTCAAGCGATTTGTTGCCCGAAGTTCGTTCCCGCTTTGGCAGAATGTATACTAATTTATTTCAATAGTCACTCATTTAGTTGTTTGCTGTTTCTTTTAGGTCCAGTCAGCAAGTTCTGCCGGAAACTTATCAGTCTTTCCTGTTTTGTTTGTGATTCACTACAGAACACTCAATGTTGTTGCGAAACATCTAATGCTGATAAGGTTTAGTAACGCTAAGGAATACTGACAACCTGGCAAACAATTCCGGTCTATCGCCTCATATGATTGTTATGAAAAGCCTTGAGTAAGCTGATAAACTCGCTAAAATGCGCATTCAAAATTCTCATTTTTTCCAATTCTACATCATGTCATGTTGCTACTAAAAACTACATACAATCCAGTAAAATTTGTCTTTTCTATCACTGCTTCCGGTCATCCGGTCATCTCCCCTCTTCTGACTCAATCTATACGATCCATCTCGGACTTTCCGACTCGTCCCCCAGGCGCCGCCACATAAAAATCCTCCGCGCAACCACAATTCCGACCGCACTCTCTCACTTTTGCACGCTCACTCGCCTATCACTGCGGAAAGACAGCTAGCAAGTGTGTCGAAGCCACTGATAAGACCCCAAGTGATGCATTGATAACGCCCCTCTCACCTCCTTTTCTTGCGTGGTGAAACAAAGCCGCAATCCAGCAACGCCCCTGTCCGCAGCTTTTCGTCTCAATTATCGATTTTTTAAGCTTTGATTTTCGAAAATGTTGAAATTCCAGGGTTAATCAAACGCGCGAATGAGGAGTCGGACGCTGCTGCTTGCGGCGGTAATTGATTGTTTGTATTAATTTGTTTTTCGTAAATCATCAAAAATTTGGTCATTTCTAATGGAGACTTTGATTTTCGGAAGAAATGGCGGGAATAATAAAAATTCAAATTTCAGGCCCTGGTAGCCGCGGCGGCCGCCTTCCCTAAGTTCTTCGGCGGTCGACACAGGGGCGGATTCGTGCAGCTGCAGCATGAGGAGGGACACCGCGTGGTAAGTGGGGGAGCGATCTCTCGGAATTCATTTGGAGAGGCACGTCCGTTCAGCGCAGATGAGCACATAACTGGTCTAATGATATCATGGTTCTAATCTCTGATTTGTTAGTGCTTTGCATTCCTCAGCGACCGACACTCGAATTGATTTCTGGAATATTCCCTATCTGTTGAATGATTTGTGAAACATATCTGAACCCGCGTCGTTGACCATTTAACCAAATAATCAAATGCTCCTCTCTATTATTACCGATTCTCTCGTTGTATGCAAAGTAGATCATGAGTATCAAGCATCAACTAGGATTGGAGAATAAGCACCTTTGCGCTATGCATAATTGCTAGAGTGCGAAATACGGGTAATCGTCTCTTCATTTTGCGCGCTCTCTCGCCCGGTCGACCGGTGAGAGAGTGCGGAGAATGAAGAGACGATTACCCGTATTTCGCACTCTAATAATTGCTCATTCGATATGCTTCAACTATACAGTCTCAACTATTGTTCCGCTACACAATCAAGTTCGATCCTGATGAGAATACACATCTTTTGTGCAGCGCTATGCATTTTACGCTCATGGAATTCCTGCTGACTCCTCTCTCATATTGATCTTTCCTTTCCTCGCCGCAGACCGCATCATAGTCTCCCCTCTTTTCTCACTATCTCGAATCAGATAGATCGAGAGAGCCCGGGACTTCGAGAGATAAAGAAGACAGGAATGCGTCGCTTTATTGCTATAGTTGATGGTCGCGATTAGTCAGCCCGCTGCTCGTTTTATCGCTTTATCACACTTATCATTCGGGGCGTAAGCGCAGAAAGAAAGAGGCAAAAGACGAAGGAATCCAGGGATGGAAAGGCGCTGAATCAGCTAGCATTCCTAGTCATGAATTGCCCAACGTGAAGTTAAAAACAATGAGTAAGACACAAACTGTTCTGTTTGTTTGGTCGTTTGTATTTTATGACGAGTTGCACCGGGTACAGTATGGAAGAGATAAGGTTGTGAAACAACAAGACAGAATGTCGAGGGAGAATATTGTGTATTTGCGAGGAAATGTGGCCATGTGATTAGAATGTTCGATTCCCTTGACATTAATGTAGTTTGTGAAACCTACTTAGATACTCAAGTAGTGTCTCCAATCTTGATCTGAATCTGCCTAGAGTGACTATACTCTAGCACTAATCCCCTCGTGAAAAGCCGCTTAGCTACGCGCCTCTCTATGGATCGAAATCGATTAGGTGACGCATTCAACATTTCCGGAACCGCAGAATAGCAAATCATGAACCGGAAGAACTAAAACCCGGCTTTGCAGCACGACTCGCGACTGGCGGACTCCGACGTGACCGGAATCGCGCGAATTGACCAGAAAATCGACCACTTCAACGCCTCAGATGCTCGCACCTTCAGACAGGTATGAGAGCCGGGAAATGGCGGAGCCGTTAAATCCCCGAACCGGGAAATAGCATCTACCGATTCCATTCAGCGCTACTTCTTCAACAACGAGCACAACCAGGACAAGCGCGGCAACGTGAACTTCCTCTATCTGTCAGGAGAAGTGAGGACGGGGAATAAGAGAGCCGGCTAATGCCGGAGCCGGAAAATAAAAACCGGATTTCAGCAAACGGCTTCGCTAAACATGATCTCCGGCACAACCAAGCCGATCATGCAGTACGCCGATAAGTTCGCTGCTAATCTCTACGCCCTGGAGCACAGATACTATGGAGACTCGAGGCCGTTCCTGTGAGTTTTTGCGGAGAGCCGGCAAATCCGGCGCGACCGGGAAATGTAAAACCGGAATGAGGAATGGTTTGAGAAGTATTGGTTGTGTTACGAATAGGGTTCTCTTATCTTACTATTGAATTCCACTACGAATGGAATTCCATTAGAGTAATGGAATCCCGCCCGCTTATTCGACTCGCTCGAGCAAGGAATGAGGCGAATTGGAATTCCAATTGCATAATGGAATTCCACTCACCGCAAGGGAGAGAAGGGAATGGAACGAATGGAATTACGTCACACCTTTGTTCTCACTAATGGAATTCCGGAATTGATTCCAACAAGAGAACCCTAGTTACGAACGGTCTGTTGAACTAACGAAAGAGAAACCCACAGCAACTCAGTCGGATCACAAAATTGCCGGGCAGTAGAGTTCGCAAGAAAATCTGTTCATTTTGCGCGCTTCGGAGAGAGTGAGCGCGCGTTAAGTGAAGATACAATTACCCCAACTATATCGCATAGCAATCAATAACAATCAGTCAATTTCTTTCGCAGTGACACCTCCACCGAGAACCTCAAGTACCTCAGCTCGCGCCAGGCCATCGAGGACATCGCCTACTTCATCAAGGCAAAATTTGAAAATTTTGAATTCGCGCCCAATTTTAGTCGAAATTGAAGGCGTAATGCAAAAATGTCTGAATTTTCGAAAATTTGGTATTTGCAGACTCTGAACGCGAATTCTGGCTCGCCCGACACCCAGAAGTGGGTGATCGTCGGAGGATCTTACGCTGGTGAGGAATTTAGGATTACGTCATCCCTAGGCAATCCTAAAGCGACGAGAGAGCACGCGAAAATGAGAGAGCACTCTCTTCAGGAGCCCTGTCCGCGTGGGCGCGTCAGCTGCACCCTGAACTGATCGTCGGTTCGATCGCCTCGTCCGCCCCGATCCTCGCCCAGTTCGACTTCTACGGTAATTCGAATTTGAATCTCCCGCCGTATTCGCCGAAATTGCATCGCAATGCAAAATCGACCACTTTTTCGAGTTTTCCTGAATCAGGGTAGATCGATTTCAGGCTACCTCGAGACTGTGGACAACAATGTGAAGAAGATCCCCGCCTGCTACAATCAGGTTTGAGTTAAACGTTCCCGCCAAAAACCTAAATTCAAATTTGCAGCTCAAAACCGGCATCGACTCGATCGTTGGCATGTTCGAGAGCAAGAATGGTCGCGACACGCTCGACAAGAAATTCCCGTGAGCCCTCGAAAATTTGGTCGTTTTATGTAGAGACTTTCCGAAATGCGAGTCTTGGCGCGAATTCAAAAATTAAACAAATTTGAATATCGCAGGCACTCGCCCAAGTTCTCCGCGTACGCCGACCTGCAGGACAACGACGTCTCGAGCTTCTTCTCCTACGTTACGGTAAGTGGGAGGCGATCGATAACTGGGGGATACGGTATGTGGGAGGCGATTGATAACTGAAGGTTACGGTAGGTCTGAGAAAATCGATAATCGATATTCGTTGCAGGACGTGTTCGAGGGCGCGTCGCAGTACGGTGACCCCAAGTCCGTGCAGGGCATTTGCGATGTGAGAAATTATCGATTTTTCGATTTTTAGGCCATTTTCAACAGCATTCATGTGTGTTTCAGCGTCTGTTCTAATGTCTACTCAGACATTTTAGACGCTGGTCAGCTGCCTTCGTAGGATATCTGAAACTGAACTAATGACGTCATCACTACGTCATCTTGATTCAGGAGTTCACCAACCACGCCGTCGGCTACGACCCGGTGGACGCGCTCGCCGACCTCGTCAAGAAGTACATGGTCGACCCCAAGACGAACACGGTGCGAAATTCAAATTTTGAATTCGCGCCAAAAATTCCCTACTTTTGAAAATCTCTACACAAAATGACCAGAAATTCGGAAAATTGATCTTTGATCTCCAATTCCTTCAGTTCGACTTCAACTACACGCAAGGCATCGTCGACATGCAGGACACCTCCTACTCCGACGACACCGACTGTGAGAATTCGAAATTTGAATTGCCGCCAATAATTTCCAACTTTTGAAAGTCTCTACACGAAATGACCAGAATTGGATTTTTAAAAAATTGAAAAGCGCGGGAATAAATAAAATTCAAATGTCAGACACGGGCCGCCTGTGGACGTGGCAGACGTGCACCGAGTTCGGCTACTTCCAATCGACGGATCGAGGAGACAATATTTTCCAGTCCATCGTGCCCGTCAAGTACGTATACTGCTAATTCTAGGAATTTAGAGGGGCGTGGCCTAAAGCGGGCGGATTCCAGCCTCTACTCGGACATGTGCGCGGACCTCTTCGACATGGACGTCGCCACCGTCAAGAAGGCCATCGATGACGTCAACGCCTTCTACGGACAGAGGGACTACTACACGGTACGGGAGATTTGAAATATTTGAATTCGCGCCAAAATTTCATGTTTTTGAAAACATGAAATGACCAGATTATGAATTCGCAAGAAGCGCGAGGAATATTATTAATGAGCGCGGAAATAAAGAACAGGGAGAATTCTTATAGAAAGGAAGAAGATGCTTGAGTACGGTTGGTATGAGTTATTGGCCCAATCAGAAATCAAAGGATTATGATGACGAAAGATTATCCACCGTTTCCAAGACATGGATTCACTCCAGCGTAATGAGGGAGCGAGAGTAAGAGCATGGAGAGGAAAGAAGAATGACTCTCTCACTTTCCCATGATCTATCGCTTTTTCTGACCGAAGAGAGAGCATTGTGTAGAAACGAAGAAGAGACAAGAACACTGCTCAAATGTGGAGCTGGTCTCACCCCTTCCCTCAGTCTCTAGTTAGTTTGAACTGCGAGAGATAAAGTGAGAAGAAACGGAAGGAAGGAATACTCCTCACTTCTCGCTGATACTCGCTAGATAGACGGAGCGGAAACATAGATGAAAGGCCACGAGATTATTGGCTACATCAGAGAGAGGCGGGGTTGTAGCTAGGAGGTTACGGTAGGCGCGGCAACATTTCGTCATGGAATCGATGAATACAAATAACAACACCAAATTGGGTGGCAAAAACCGTAGACAAATAATCGACTAAGTGAAGCTGCAAATATGCCATCCAAGCAAGAAAGGAGCTGCGCAAAAATGCTCTCATACTATTCATAGATAAAGAGCAGCAAGAGGAGCAATGGGGTGATGTCATCACATGGAACAAGGGAAGCGAGCCATAGATTAACTGAATGTCCGCGCCCCAGCCAGGATATTGTGACAGCCTCTCAATAACTGATCTCTGAACCTATGATCTTCATCTTGATACAAAAAAACCAACGCCAAACAATCACAATCAATGCACAGCAATCGTCTGATCTTCTGGGTTCTTCTACCAGTAGATGTGAGGTCACCACACCTTGTTGTGGGGAGAAAAGAGGCAGCCTTGCGAGACTTGGCCTCGTGGAGTAGAGATGTGGAAGGGGCGGGGTCAACTTTACCTCTCCCCCTCAGGGTTTCTTGGTGGTGACACGTCCAATAGGGAAAAGAGGAAAGAAAGCGCTCGAGCGGATCGATAGAGGAGGAAGGAAGGTTGATGAAAGTTCGGGGCAAAGGTCTCAGACACCCTCAGGCCTCTTTATTTGAAAAGTAAAATGAAGAGGAGGAGCTTCAAGTAGTAATTCCAGTAATACGGTAGCAATCCACAATGATACGCACTTGGGGTTACGCAAACAGATGACGAAATGAAGAGGCGAGAAACTCGCTGAGGTGGGTCGGAGTTCAAGTGTCTTGAGATGTCATAATGATGATAGGGATCTGTTGGAACGGGGTTGTGCTTTACTTCAAGTAGAGTACAAGCGAGTGAGTGCGTTGGAAAGGGTATCTTTCGGCGCTTTGGAAAACAAAAAAATGAGAACGATTCTGACGCATTCTGATTCTAACTCAAACAGACAGCTAAGCAACCCCCTACGCGAACGGACCTCACACAGCGAAGAACTATACAACGGGATGAGAGGGACACCCTCGTTCCTCGCATCTCTAACCGATCGGGAAACCGAGAGACTAGGCAGAATGAGGAGAACCCTCGCCCTCCGGTGACAGTGATTAATGGAGAGAAGAGAAAGGGAGAGACCACCTGGCTTGAATAAACGAAACGAATAAGACGAGCAATAGTCTGCTTCGAATTATCCAACCCCTCCAGCCAAAAGATGTATCGAATATCCGTAATCTCGCATACATCACGGAAGTTAGGAACGCGAGTAATGAGCAAGACTAGAACCACAGAAAACTATTCATGAAAAAATGCAACCGGGAACGTCGGATCAGTTGGGGTAACTCGGTCAGATCAAAATTGCGATAAGGTCACGTCGCACTAAATGTTCGATTTTCGGCACTCGGAGTAAACAATCTTGAGTTCGAACACCTTGCTAGTAGCAAGTTGCAACTTCATACGATCAAAGTAGTAAAAGAAAGAAGGATAAGAAATATGCTGCAATGTCGATGCAATAACGGTAGCAATAAACGCTCACGTGGGTCGAGATGGGGGCCGACCCCTACGCGCCAGCCTCTCTCTCGAGAGAGAGCGCTCCGCCTCGCCCCCCGTCTCTCCCGCTCCGCCCGCCCTCTCGCCTCCTCGGCCACCCCACTCTGCTCGTCTGTCGGTTCTCTCCACCCCTCCCTCTCTCTTGCCCATTGATCGATCCCACACGCACGCTGAGCGACGTTTACTAATTTGGTCGCTGCGAGCTGCTCCTGTTGGTTTTGTGACTGGCGACGTTTCCTAATTGTTCCAATGCGAGCGCGTAACTGCTACACCGCGTGGGCTGTAGAAACAGTGGCAGGCGACTTTTACTAATGCACACCACGCAGGGTACTAATTCACACCACACACGCAGGGCACAAAGGTCTTCCTCGCTCATGGATCCGTCGACCCCTGGTCGTACCTCACCAAGCAGCAGGGCACGCAGCAGCACTGGTCCGTCGTCATCGAGGAGGTGCAAGGTGAGCCGTGGTGTGCTATCGTTTGCGACGATTGGGAAACGGCGACGACGAGTGCATTCTGTATTACACCATTGCAGGCGGCACCCATTGCTCTGACCTCAACCCGGCCTGCGACAGCAACGGCGCCAACTGCAATGTCGAGGTAGGTCGGGAATAGTTTGAGAGGCGACATTTACTAATGCACCACTCTTTTTGTTCCGCTGTCGGATTTTTGACAGGCGACGTTTATCACATCACACCATCTCTCTTGCAGCTCAAGCGTGTGCAGCAGCTCACGCAAGAGAACATCGACCAGTGGCTGAACGGACCCTTCACCGCTCCCGACTCGGGTTAGTTATTCTTTTTCCTCCAACCCGTTCCATCGATCAGTTGTGCTTCATGACGAGTGTTTCAGTTATTTGATTGGCATTTGAGTTGATTGTAAGTGGTATGTCGTCCGAAAACATAACTATTATCCATTGTCATGTTCAGATTGTGTGGGACCCATCGCAGTGGTTATTCTCAATGCACCTGCCCCTGGGGCAATAGTCCCGCATCAGGGGATCGATATATCCAAATACAAAAGATTTCTGACGGGTACGATAGATGCGATTGAGCAGTACATTCATGGAGACTCTCCAGCCGTCTTTTGTGCGTTTCTGTCGGGTCTGCGAGAGATCATGCGCGATGAGGAGTGCACTCCTCACACAAGACCCCCGACCCCTCATATCCCTAGACCCCCGATCCCAAA
>LS585211.1:187924-213236 GCA_900490775.1 Pristionchus maxplancki
AAATGGTAGGGTTACTGTAGGTCAGGGACGGTCAGGGGCACGGTACCTTGATGTGGTAGGTGTGCTTGTCGTCGTAGGGGGCATTGAAGACGATCTTGGTGCCGGGCTGGGTGGCGATGTCTCCGGGAGGAACGGACTGGGCCATGTCGACGACTTGGTGTGAAGAGGAGACCGAGAAGGGGGTTTTTATAGAGAGGGATGAGATGGAAATGACTCGATTTGTATGGAATGAATCAGGAAAATGAGAAGATTATGGATTGATTGAAGAGGATTTGAAGAAACGAATTGTTTTGAATTGACAAGTACATGTAAATGAAAATATAGAGTGATGAAAATGCGAAAAACACTGTAGTTGCGTCGTATTTAATCGATAGTTACTGTAGATCAGGCGATCATCTACGTACTCAACCGATAATTGAAGAAGACTGTAGGTGCCAAGAGAGGAGCAGACATTGCAAGCAGACTCCAAGACGTGAACCAATCCTACCGTAACCTAACTTTAATCAGTTTATTGCCCAGAACCCATAAATCTGTAGGCACAGTATTCGATGCTCATGTTAGACCAATTTGTCATGAGAAGCAACCGGCTTTATTCAAGGGTTGTACTCGATGGGGAGGTTCTTTCTGCGGACCATGCCGTCTCCCTGGAACCACTCGCGGCGGAACTGCTTGGCGGCTCCGTCCGGGGTGTTGGTCCACTCGATGGTGATACGGTCGTTGTTGGTGTCCTGAAAGTGAGGTATTAGAGACGAATGGAAGGGTACGGTATGATCATTGTGGGGGTTGTAAAACAAAGAGATACGGTAAGGAAGATACGGTAGGTAGAGGGATGGGGTTAGGATACCGTACCTCCTGGCCGTAGGCGAAGGCGTCGCAGGAGACAGCGATGAGGGCAGCCTCCTTAGGGTCGAGGACTCCTGATCCGGGGTCGACTCCCAGTCTCTTCATGTTGGTGGTCTTGAAGGCCCATCCGATACGGCGAGCAGAGGAGTTGGTCACCTGAAAATGGTAGGGTTACTGTAGGTCAGGGACGGGTCAGGGTACGGTACCTTGATGTGGTAGGTGTGCTTGTCATCGTAGGGAGCGTTGAAGACGATCTTGCTTCCGGGCTGGGTGGCGATGTCTCCGGGAGGAACGGACTGGGCCATGTCGATGACTTGGTGTGAGGAGGAGGGAGAATCGGCGGGGTTTTATAGAGAGGGGGAATCGATTAACATCGGAGATCCCCAGTCAAAGTGGGAGATCAGACAGGGGAGGGATCTCAATCTCGAGATTTGACTCGATTAGCGACAGAGAATTGGCAGGGAATTGGCAATCAAAGTGAGGGATCAGAAAGAGTTCAGGAGGGAAGAAATTACAGTAATCTTGGGAACGTTCCAAAAAGCTAATTTCGTGACGAGACCACATCCGTACGCATGTTTTCTTGTACTTTTTGTTTTTCTCGGTATCCCTTACGCAGCCCCTTTAGAAAGCCGTGTGTTTCTTACATTTCGAGGATGCTGCATCTCAAAGTACAATGCAAGTGCTCTCGAAAGAATTTTATCGACGATTTTCGTATATTTCTTTTCTTTTGTATTGTTATTTCTCTGGTATTCGGAAAACGGCATGCGCTTCAAGCCGCTTCATCGAGAAGGCGACCTTAACGATCATTATTAAAACATCTGCAGAGTGGTCGCAACGACTAACGCTCAGTTTTCTACACAAAATTCGCGATTAGTCGATGCGGCGGTCTGCATGAGTGCTCACCTCTCCGCTTTCGCCTTCCACTCGCGCACCTCCTCCGTGAGCGCCTGGTTGATCCGGATGAGGGCTGCAAATACCGTACTCTCAGAGATCTGACCGAGCGAACTCCATCTGACCCAGCGGACTACCGTAATCACGTACACACGGACATGGCACAGAATGTGATGGTGGTCACGAGGAATGCGATGATCATGATCCAGGCGCAGCAGGGAACTGCCAATTAGTGTAATTAGCTAATTAGCATAATTAGCGTAATTAATTTCGTAAATAGTTTCGAAAATTTTCACCAGCTCTTACGGCCCTCTTGAACTTGGTCGTGTTCGAGTCCTTCTCGGTGGCCATTGACCATTCCTCTGAGAAGGGATCAAAGATCAAAGATCAAAGATCACTAACAAGATCAACGATTAAAGATCAAAGCTCACGCCCGGCACTGCTCTGCTCCTTCTTCTCCCGTTGAGTAGTGATGGTTACCGCCTTCTTCTCCGAGGCCGGCTCCTGACACGAATACAGTAATCCTACAGTACTCTTCAAGCTTCAATATACTGTTATCCTACAGTAATCCTTCAGAAACCTCTTCTATCTGCAGTATACGGTAATCTTTTAGTAATCCATTATCGATCGCCTGCCGTGCACTTACAGTAATCGTCAGGGTGCGCTCGTGCTGGCTCGCGCTCTGCGTCTTCAAGGGCGTCTGGGAGCGCGGCGTGAAGGCTGCAACTTGCGCAGTTCGGTCGCAGCGACTATCGCGAGTTTTTCTACACAAAATCAGCGATTAGTCGCTGCGACTCACTGCACGGAAACTCGCGCAGACGGTTGCGACAACTAACGCTCCGATTCCTACACGAAACTCACGATTCGTGCGCGGGCCAGCGGGCGGTGATTTCAGCTGCCGCATGAGCGTGGTCTCGGGAAGATTTTCGTATTGAGGAATCTGCAATTTCCGGTTCCAGCCGGCGTTTAATTTCCGGCCGCTTACAATGTTGTAGAGCGGCTCGCGCTCCACCGTGTCGCGGGCGGCGTCCTGGAATTAGAGTTGGCACGGTGCCAGAATTTTGGGTTCGGTGCCAGGAGTTGCTGGCACCGTGCCAGCTCACCGTCTTGATGGGCGCTCGCTCGACAACCGGTCGCTCGCGCGGTGCCTTGTCCACGTGAATGGAGCCCAGCTCGACCTCCTTCTTCTTCTTCTTGGATTTGGGTGTCTGAAAATCAGGGATTCTGTACCCCTACCGTACCCGGTACCGTGCCTAACGCACTTCAGTGAGCCTTGATCTTTGATCTTTGATCTCTATACCTGTTTCACCTCCCCTCCTCGCTTCTTGTCTCCACTGTCCTTCTTCTTCTTCTTAGATCGCTTGGTCTTCTTGTGTTTCTTCGATCTTCTCTTCTTTCTGCAATAATAATCAATAAAGCTACAGTACCTCGGAGATACCGTAATCCTCACCTCCGCCTCTCCTCCTCCCGCTCCGACGTCTCCGAGTCCTCCGACTTGCCGCGGCAGCTCTCTGCAGAGATCAAAGATCAGAGACCAAAGATCAAACATCAACAATCAAAGACCAACCAGTCTTGATCCTGTCCAGGTTCCTTTTCGTCGTGCACTCCTCCGTAGTCGGCTCCTTCTTTGATCCTTTGTTGTCTGAAGTTGATCTTTGATCTTTGGTCTTTGTTTTTTGGGCCAACTGTTATCAGAGGACGGTGGCTGCTGCTTCTCCTTCTTACTCTGCTCAGGATGATCTTTGATCTCCCGCCTTCGATCTGAAGAATGAGCTTTGATCTTTGAACTCAGAGATCAAAGATCACTCTTGTCCTTGGCCGGTTGGTGCCTCTTCTTGCTCTCCTTCATCATTGGCTCTGGAGTCCCTCGAACTGGCGCACCGGCAGAATCCTGCAGAGGGTCGCGATGACTAACGCGTTGGTTTGTACAAGAAATTTGCGGTTAGTCGATGCGGCGGACTGCGCGAGTTCAATGACGATGCAATCCTCACATGCTTCCTGTCCACGGGCCACTCGCCGGCGTGGCCGAAGTCTGCAAATATTGATTTTCCGGGATCTACCGTAGTCAATGGATACAGTTTCCCCATTCGGCGCGCGACTTCCACACACCTGCCGCGCAGTTGTCGCGAGGCGTCGGCGCCTTGGCGTCCTCATCCTGCTCGTCGTCCGAGCCCTCGGCCTGCAGCAATCGCGCGCTGATCGCGTCGAGGGGGCGTGGCCTAGAGGGGGCGGAGCCTCACCGTCTGTAGAACGAGCTTCTTGCCGCGTGGCTTGGACGGCTTCTGCGGTCGGGCCGGCTCCTGCTGCTGAGATCAAAGATCAATTCTCCTACCGTACCCCTGCAGTCATCGATCGATACCGCAAGCCTACCGTAACCATATAGAATCCTGATTCCTTTTATTGACCAACCGTAATCCGCAGATATCGTACCCAATCTCACCGGGTCAGACAACGACTCGTGCACCTGCTTGTCGCTCTCCTGCAGTGGGGTCAGATTGAAATTTGAAGTAGTGCCTAAGGGAGTCGTGGGAGGCATCGGGTACGGTATAGGGTACGGTATGAGTAGAGGTACGGTAGCTCACCATTGCTCATCGATCGATCGATTGGCGGCTATCGACCAGCCGACCGCACGCGAGCGCGCGCAGAGGAGGGAGTGAGGGAAGGAGGAGGAGGAGGAAGACTGATGAATGAGGGTAATTTGATTGATGACGTGCAGACTGTGCACTGTGGAATGGTAATTGCAAGCGGAGTACGGTAGTGGCGTTATCTACAGTGTTTCTCCTTCTTCTATTCACTACGAGACACATTATAATGAATAAATTCTCTTCTCGCACACTCTTAGTCGAGTGAGATCAACAGAATTGCTGAATTATGAAGCAAATGCGTTCCTAGCAGCTACAGTAACGCTACAGTAACCCGAAGCTACAGTATCCCGGTTCATAGCGAGTCACTTGGATTGACTTGTTGAACAGAATGAAGACCTTTGAGATGCCAAGAGAAACGAGGGCGGAACGTAGACGAATACTCGAATTCAAAGATGACGAAAGTCTATAGACATCAGTAAAGTTCCGTACCTAACCCTTCCCGACGATGTGTGCTGTGAAAACAACAAAACAACAACAAAAACACAAGATGTTTATCTTCGGGGGCGTACCTAATAGGAGGGGGGATCGGGGCATACAAAGGGGGCACCAGGCCTTGTCAATATTCTGTGTATCTGTGTATTGCGCAAAATATTCTTTTTTAGTATAATTACAACAAAAAAGAACCCTAAAGCTAACGCTCAGGGGTTGTACTCGATGGGGAGGTTCTTTCTGCGGACCATGCCGTCTCCCTGGAACCACTCGCGGCGGAACTGCTTGGCGGCTCCGTCAGGGGTGTTGGTCCACTCGATGGTCACACGGTCGTTGTTGGTGTCCTGAAGAAAGTAGAGTCAGTATGTGTATGAGTGAAGCTACAGTAACCCGGATCGTGATGAGGGAAGAGATACCGTACCTCCTGTCCGTAGGCGAAGGCGTCACACGACACGGCGATGAGGGCGTTCTCCTTGGGGTCGAGGACTCCGGCGGCGGGGTCGACTCCGAGTCTCTTCATGTTGGTGGTCTTGAAGGCCCATCCGATACGGCGAGCGGAGGAGTTCGTCACCTGAGAGGTATAGGGTTATAGTAGGTCAGGGAGATCCAAAGAGAGAGAGATTCTAGGGGGACGATACCTTGATGTGGTAGGTGTGCTTGTCGTCGTAGGGGGCATTGAAGACGATCTTGGTGCCGGGCTGGGTGGCGATGTCTCCGGGAGGAACGGACTGGGCCATGTCGACGACTTGGTGTGAAGAGGAGACCGAGATGAGGGGCTTTTATAGGGAGGAATGAGATGGAAATGACTCGATTTGTATGGATTAAATCATGAAAATTAAGAGATTTGTGCTGAATGAAGTTAAAAACAAGAATAGATCATGGAAATTGATCAAGTAAGATCGATTCACCAGGTACGCTAGTGAGGCGATTACTGTTTCCAGTTAGTGATTACTACTGCACCTACAGTACTCAGCCATTACGGTAGCCTTATTAGTGATCAACGACTGATGTGTTTCAGCGATTAAGAGATGCGGCGTCGGAACGGTAGAGATACTACTGTAGCTTATTAAATATTGATTGATGGAGTACGGTAGCAAAACCTTTATCGATTGCACAAAACTCTGTTCAAAAACATCAGACTAGTTCACACAAAATCTCAGCGAATCACAATCTACAGTCAATTATCTCGATGCAATCTATACGTCAACTTCATTATTATCACAAAAACGACGAATTTTCGAAATTGGTCAGAATCACAACACCCGGAAGCAACAGGAGGCAACAACAAACGATGAGAAATCGTAGAAAAAACACCAAAATAGCTGGTCAGAACTCGCTCGAGGTAAACAAAAAGGCGATTATGCGATGGGGGAGAGCAAAGGCTAGATGACTCTAAACAGGGGGCAAAATGCTTAGCTATTGACTCGACATTTTAGGGCAAAATAGGGGGTGACTTGAATAGTAATTATATAATATTGACGCGTTCCTTCCTCATCGGAGAGGCGCAAGCATCATCGCAACGCCGTCGAGATGGAATCTGCGAAGGTTTCAGATTACGGTCAATCGATCAGCGCCTACCGTATCCTTCCTCGGTAGGCTCCCGCCACGAATTGCCGGCCGCCGCCGATCGGGTTACTGTAGAGGCCGACGCACTTGACGATTGCGTCCAATTGCGCTGCGTCTCTGTAGCGAACGAGCAGCGGCTTACTGTAATGAGGAGAAGTAATCGATAGCGGTACATCTACAGTAACCAAATCTACCGTACTCACCCCTGCCTTTTGGGTTCCGCCTTCTTCATCAGGCTACCGTACCCGCCCTCGCAGGCCGCCCACGGAGCTCCGTCCAGCGAGAGGGATGACTGAAAAAGATGAAAGATTCTAGTTAGTGGGCAAAGTGGCTGTTTCATTGTATTACTGCATTTGTCAACTAAAGTGATTGAGCTGCGCAACCACAGCGTGCCTGGTTGCGTTGCACGGCCGAAATCTTCTGTCTCTCTCACTTTCTCGTGCTCTCTCGCCTCTCTGACCGACGAGAGAGCATTACGAAATGAGAGAGTCAGACCATTCACCCCACCTTCTCAATCATCTCCATCTCCTTCTCGTACTCCTTCTCGCTCACCTTCTCCACTCCAGAAAGGCGCTCGGTGGCGGATCTGCAATTGGTAATAATAATAACATTAATAATAATAATAATAATAATAATAATAATAATAATATAATAGTATTTTGGTATTACCGATAAACAACTGTAAAAGAAACTAAACAAGAGAGCAAGTTCTGCTCTGTTATGATTTTTATGGCAATGGAATGGGGCTAAAATTGCTCTACAGAACTACTCGCATGTGTTGTAATGCCAACGAAACTCCACACTTACAGGAAATTTGCAAATCCCGTCTCGAACTCTCCCAGACCCAAAAAAATGCGTTTATTACTATTTGAGATAATCATCCGTCGGCCATCATTGGCCCGATCCTCAACGACCCTTCGTACATCCAATGTAACTCTCTGTCAGCAGGCACAATAGACGCTCTCCTAATATCATAAATCCCCTATCTAAAACTAACCAAAAAAACAACTTTGAATTAAAAATATTTCTTAGCAACACCCAATATTTTCGGCGATCGATAACTTCGGAATCATAATTTCAAAACCGGCGTTTTTAAAACCAGAAAAATACAACCGTAGATAAGAAACTTTTGCTTTGCAAACGATTCTTTACACACCGTCGAAATAAGCATTTTTGTTTCGCTCGTTTTCATTCTGTCACTACGGTAGAAGAAACGAAATTTGAGAAACGACGGTTTGTAACCGCCGATCGGGAAGGGAGAGGCCTACAGTCGATCGATACGTAGGGAGAGACTAGAGAGAGGCGAGAGACACGCTTTGATCTACCACGGTTCCAGGTCACCGGTTACAAATCGTCGTTTCTCAAATTTCGTTGATCTACTGTCCGTTACGAAATCAAATCGATCATTGCGTCATTTCTATTTTCTCGATTCTCTATCGAGAGGTTCTAAAATGGCGGTTCCGTTAAAGACGTTTTAAAGTCTAATTTCCTAAAATGTATTTCCCAATCGCAGTTTCCGATTTTATGATTCCCAAGTTATCGATCGCCATATTTTCAGTCTGCAAAAAATCCTATTCAAGGTCTCTCATCCCCTCTCTAACCCCGATTAACTCTTATGGTATACCAATTTATTTACTTAACCAACAACCGAAGTACAATAGGCAATAATCCTGACCGCTTATTCTGTGCCATCAATGAAACCCTTCTCCAACGGGTCGGAAAAACAATACATAACTCACTTGACGTCTCTGCTTGCATTTCACGCATGCTCCTAGGTTTATTTCCCTCTGCCTCGCTTTCCCTTGGCTACAACTACGAATCTCCTCACTTAACGTATCTCCTGCCCTCTCTGAACACGCGTCCCTCGCCCGTGTCCGACAGCGTTACCTCATCTATTTTCCCACTATCTCGCCACTACGGAATAACACTTATACAGACACGATCAACATCAATTTTTGCACCAGTGGCCGTATTTTAGTGCGACTTACTTGACATATCTCCTGCCCTCCCGGAACACGCGTCCCTCGCCCGTGTCCGCCAGCGTGATCTCATCGGGCCGCTGCACGACCACGCGAGAGACGTCCGGAATGAGGGCGGCTGCTAGGGTAAAGGTAAAAGGTAAAGTTGCTTCCACAATCAAGGCGATTTTACAGTCGACTGGAAGCAGTCGACCACGCCTGGTGGTGTACACCGATAAGGCCGGGTACGGCGAGGGAATGACCTTCTTCGTTGTTCTGACCCTCTCGATTGTGAGCACTCTCTCGGTGGTTAGAACAGGAACTGCTAATTGAAATAAAATAATAAAATAATTGAAAGATTAATGGAATGAGGACAGCGGAAGCTGCAGAGGAATGGTCTGACTCCATTATGAATGCCTCCTTGCATTCCAATTGTTCTTAAAACTCCACAGTTACACTCAATTAGCCTTGCCTCATTTTGTCGTGAATCTATACAAACAGTGAAACCGTAGACAAACTGGCATATTTATCATTCAATTATGCATGTAGTCTTACCGATTGGACACATCTAAAAACAGTGGAAATGGAAGCCATACCTGCAGCGGCTGCGCCAGGTTGCTGCAGCGACCAGCGATGAAGCGTGCTGCAGCAGGCTGAAAAAAGTATTGTTTTTTTCCGTAGAAGACAGCCAAAAAATCAACCCTGTGCCCGTCTTCGAGATCTAATGCACGATCCGAAACAAAAAGCTCGCGAGCAGAAATAATAATATTTTTCATTCTGAGGTGAGGACCCATCTAAGCCTAACGCTTCCCTGCTATCTCGTAGATACAATGGAGAAGCGAACGTACAGGTTCGAATCCATTTTTAATTTACGAAGGAGATATCAACACTTTCTGTTTTCAAGTACTCTTGTCTAGGCACTGCAACCGTAGTCTCACAGGTGAAATACATTCAATATCAATAGTGAATTATTGCACCTATATCAGTTACCTAATTTCCCGTGAAATTCAAAACGCGCATACACCACTGGCATTCACTCCCGCACTCCTCTCGTACACATTCCTCCTCATCATTCACTAGCTTGCCCTTTTCTACATACTTCTGTGCCCATCTCTATTCCTGTTTGTTAATTTCTGACTCACCACTGGCATTCAGGCACTCCTCCTCTTCAGGTAGATGTAGGCGAGCTGTGCACTAGCCTAACCACCCCACACTCATCCGGTAGCACTAACGGCATTTCTTCTTGTTCAGTTAACGCGCAAATCAGGATAATCCACTCACCACTCGCATTCACTCCCGCACTCCTCTCGTACGCACTCCTCCTCATCAGATAGATGTAGGCTGGTGGTTGAGTGTCGTCCACTCGATAGACCGAGGAGGGCGAGGAGGAGAGACGGGTGAAGCCTGGAGAACAAGATAAATTAGATTGTACCGGGCCAACAATTCACCAGGAAGAAAATAGCCCAAATACAGGACCTATAATTTTTTTTGGAATACCACTTCAAACTAAATCTTGGCAAAGGCTCACTTCACGATTTACCCAATGGTTGAAACAAAAAATGTGAATGAAACAATTCTTCCTCAGCCTCTGAATCCAACCATTCTATTCAATATTCAATACCCAATAAATTGCGGCTGTTCAATCCACCAATAACCTACCGACTATTCTCTTGACATTGAACTCCTTAAAACTAACCATTGTAATTGAATGCGTGGACCATCCGGATGCTCTCGTCCTTCTCCATCACGGGCAGCAGTTGCGAGAAGTAGAAGAGGAGGTCGGGCGAGGCGGCGACCTGGGCAATTATGCTTCGATCATTTCGTAATTCGAGCCACTGATTTTGCTAAATTATCATCATTGTCTGATAATCAGCCACAAACAACAGCGAATCCCAAACGGAATCACTATTTGTTTATTTCGTGCAACTCCATCAGTGAACAATCAAGTAACGCCAGAAAAATACTCATTAGTATCAACATTGCAGCACAGATCTCACTAGAGCAAATATCACTAGAACTGCACTGCCAATACCGCATTTCATAACCACAACAATTGATGAATTATTTGAAGAGGGCCTCTAGCATCCATTACCAAAGAAATTTGGCCCGATCCTTTGAACTAAGCGTGAAGCACAATCCTCACATTCGCATATACTTTTTTCCCTCGGAAAGTCGGATTGATCAGCGTATCAGAACTGAGCAGTCACTAGTACCCGCTCTGCATCTTCCATCTCACAGGCGATTTTTTCATGTGCAAAACCTAGAATATTTTGAAAATTGCTCATTTAAACGGCAGACTAACCAGCGACCTCCCCACCATTGAATTGTACCCGCATAAAATCGGATAAAAGCGGCCGAATCCGCGCAATCCCAAAAGTTGGACAAGATAGCTCATCATTGATCGAGAGAGTCAGTCAGATTCCCTCACCTCGCTCTCCTCACTTTACACACTCCCTCGACAGTCAGAGAGACCGAGAGAGTGCACAAAATGAAGAGAGTCAGATTCCCTCACCTCCTCTACTCACTATACACACTCCCTCGACAGTCAGAGAGACCGAGAGAGTGCACAAAATGAAGAGAGTCAGATTCCCTCACCTCGGCCTCGACGACGATCAACGACGTCGCCTTCGGGAAGATGGAGAAGGCGGCCGAGAGCGAGGCGAGGAGCAGGTCTGCGAAGGAAAGAGATTGGAGATCAGGAATTAAAGATTAGGCAAAGATTGGAAAATAGATAGGTTGTGCTGTGGTAATGGTAAACAAATATTTGCCTATTCAAGCTGATTGCTCGAAGAGAGAAGGGGTTAGATGAGATCAGAGATTAAAGGGGGCAAAGATCAGAATTTATCATGGCTCCTAGTGCAGTAATATCAGTTTTTTCTTGAATAGGCAATAGCGACGAATTGTGTAAACCAGCTGCTAACAGGTATCAACGAATGTTGCAACTCTGAATCGCCACGTTTTCCACCTTGTTTCACTAACAGGAAAACAATCGTCGAGCACTAATTCTCTTAATCATCAATCCGACAATAATCCCCTCCCAACCTCACCATTGTACTTGCTGGTGGCGTTGATCGGGAGCGGCTTGAAGTGGAAGAGCAGCGCGAGGTCGCCCGCCATCTGTGCAAATTGTATTCTTATTTTTAACAAAAGGAGCCACCACATTATCAAAATCAAGAAGCGTTCAATGCAGATCATCTATCTGTGAAACATACGATTTACGGTACTCTTGAAATGAATCAACCTCTGCAAACGCGACAAACCTCATCGCATTCTACAATTTAAGATTCTACGCTACTGTGAAGAAGACATATTGCTATTGCGTGATACCGAGAACGTAAAAATATAAAACATGTGAAACATCAGACAAACTGTATTTCTCCCTATTGTGGGCTCTGACCCTCCTAATTTCTATACCTCGGCGCTCCTAGCACGCGCCCCTTCCCCACCCTTCCCCAGCTCCTCACTTTCCTATTGTGGTCGACTTCACTTGTTTCTATTGTTTCTAACCCGGCGCTCCTAGCACGCGCCCCTTTTCTACCCCCTAGGCTCAATCACAAACCTTGTACTCCCTATTGTGAGCGACGATGACCAGTTGCGTGTTCACTCCGGGCTGCGCGATCAGCGACTCGAGCGACCAGCGGAGACGATCGAGATTCTCGTCTGAAGAAGAGGAGGGGATTTTATTAAAATGCAAATATTTTTTGCCAGATATTGATAGGATGCGAGCACGTTCGTTTCTGGGTTTCAATGTTAGGATAGGTACGGGTGTTCCAAATTTTCTCTGATATTGACAAAATTTGGAACACCCGTACCTATCCTTACATTGAAACCCAGAAACGAACGTGCTCGCAAAAGATGCGGTGAATGAAAATCTTTGCCAGCTTTTCACTTAACGGCGACAGTGCAGATCAGACCAAAGATCTGGACAAGAAATTATTCCCGAAATCACACGTTGCAAGCAGAATGGACACGATGAAGTCAATTTTAACAAAGAATGCCCGAACGAGATCTATGTGCGCCTAGCTCAACCTCTTCATACCAGCCGTGCAAACCCGAATTCTATTGCCGTCAATATGAAGCGCATTGACCAGATTGGGCACATTAGGGTGGGAAGTCCATTAGGTCCCCCAAAAAACTTGCTAAAGATCAAAGATCAACTCACTGGCCACCACCAGTATGGGCACGTTGAAGATGGGGTCGTCCGCCCTCTTCGGGTCGACAAGTGGACGGGGCACGATGGCGTCGTCGAGGTGGGATTCTGGAGGAATGCATGATTATGAACTTTAAAAGTCGTATTTTGTTTATTTGAAAACACTTGGGAATTATATTGAACGCCACAAGACTGACTCTGATTTGTAGATGCACTGCATCTCGAAATCAACTAATGTGTTGATCGCGCAACGCCGGCACGGTCATATCGATTTTTAAGTAGTCCAGTTCGAGGACGTATTGAAAAAGGACGGCTCGACCCAAAATACATACTAGCATTGAATCGCGAATCCACCGGAATCATTCGATCCAACGTTGATCGCGCAATTCAATTGTCCACTGTCATTGCAATGCAAACCCGACGAGCAAATGTTTAGTTATTAACCTGGCGATTAATTATTAGCTATTAGTCTGGCTATAAAAATGTCATCATTCATTGCATCTCAGAAGTTGCGGGAGCATCCGACACTCACGAAACGGCGTCTATCTTATCGAATGTTCAGCGTGAATTTTTCAATAACACTCTTGTTTCCTTTTTTTATAACCTCATGATGCTCAAATCTACCTGGAATGCCTCACTCACCCTGGCAGAACTCGTCCATCCTATCATACTTCGCACAGAAGTGCCGCTTGGCCGCGTTCTGCTTGTCCGACCGCCGCTCGGAAGGACCACTCACTGCAGAATATGAATTCAATTTAAACATAAATCAAGCATTAATTTAATCCTATTTAAAGTTAAAACAAGCCTACACTTTCCGTACATCTAGCGATGTGGATTGTTTTAATTTTTTTTGCTTCGCCAAAGAGTCCAGTCCAATAACGTATTGTATCATTACCCTCTGCAGCCGGTATTCACCAGTTGTCAGACGTTATTCTTCTTGTTAGGGGGAGATATTGTTGTGATCTGTGGTACGGGTCGATTGAAACAACCCGTTTAACCCCTCTAATCTCTTCCTCATGCATCCTTCATCCACCAGGCACACCAGATCGGGCTTTGGGGGTGTATTCATACAAAGGGATGGGCGAAGACAATCGATGTATGTCCGCCCGCCCGTCTAATTAGTTCATTGAGTGCCCGGTATTCACCTTGCCCAACTACTTTGTTTTTCGTAGTGAGACTAGGAGAATTTGTTTGCGAGAGCATTTTGTTTCTTATAGAACCAATGAGTCGATCTCATTGATTACATAACTTTATTGGAGACTTCAGCATCTGCTGAAACTACAAATGCCTAGCACAGAAGCTCCATTTTCTCATCCCATTACATCACATACATAGTTATTCTAATAAGAGTCTGACTGAGTTTGAAGTAGATCAGCATTTACTATGGATTCAGACTTTGCTGCTTATTTTCAAGAATAATCCTCTAACAAAGCCGGACCCCCTAATCTAAGGAAATTGGAAAAGTAAAAACTTACAACTCCCTGGCACGCAGATGTTGAATATTTTCTTACCCAATTTCACCTGATCGAGATTGAGCCAACCCCCAAACATCAAAAATATAAATTCTCTGAAACGCACAACTGCCGGGCACGCAGATGCTCGCATTTTTCATCCCATTACAACTCAATCCTACTTATTATACGAAGACTCTGACCGAGATTAAACCAATCACCCAATCTCTTAACTATAATAAATCTGAAACTCACAACTGCCGGGCACGCAGATGCTCGCATCGATAGGCGTCGCCCACGCGTTGCCTGCAGGGAAGTTGAGGTCCTCGAAGGGAGAGAAGACGCGGATGCCTGAGTTGAGGGAGTGAATGCTATTGAAATTCCCTGCCCCCCCCTCCGCGGTATCCCACCTATCAGAATAGGGCGTTATCATCAGCAAATTGTATTTGCCGTATTTATGGAACCGTTCACTGAAGAATCCAGAACACGCAAGGCTTCGTTTTCGACCTACAGCGGCATCTATCACTGTACAATGCCATCAAACGTCCTATCGGGAACCAGGAGAACGGAACTCTCTCTCCAATCGTTGCGACTGTGACAAGGAAAGGTGACCAATCTTCTTACTCGAGACCCCTCGAAATGACTATCGTTCCCGCCCAGCCCAGTATACTCGCATTGCCTTGATGAAGCTGCTAATCATCAGGCTAAATTGTGTCACTAAATTTTCAGAAAGTAGAGAAGACATTGTCCCAGTTCTGTCCAGCGCTCTCTTGCAATCTCTGTGCGCCCCGAATTCATCTAGTGGAATTTTCCTCGGAAATCGAGACGGAGACAAGACACGAATGCATGCATCGGGTACATTCGATTTTCCTTACAATACTCGAAAAAGCAATAACGATGCAGCCCAGCAGTGTGCACTCTTGTCCACTCTATGAACCCCGCATTCACCAAGGCTCTTTTATTCTGAATTTCAGAATATGAAACTTCCTGCCCCACAATCCCCCTCCCCCCTTCTGTCCGACGAAGAACCATAAGAATTGATCTATCTACCGCATCACACTACCGTACCCCAATCCTACCGTAACCAAAGATTACCGTACCCTTCTGTCCGACGAAGAACCAGGAGGCACGGAACTTCAGCCGGTGCACCATCGACGAGCCGAGTTCGTAGAAGATCTGCTTCGCCATGTCGGATAACCTGAACATTTTCGAATTTCATTATTTCAATTTCACACTCTTTCATTTCCCGATTCAATTTGCTCATAAGACTTGATCATAAACGTATCAGTAATTGTTGAAAGGATTATGTCGAACATGCGCACATTCTAATGAATGCAAAACTAGAGGAATGGTCTGACTCTCTCATTTCGCAATGCTCTCTCGTCGGTCAGAGAAGCGCGAGAGTACGGGAAAGTGAGAGGGACAGACGAGTACTCCAAAACTAATAATTATTCGATGAGTAAGAAGTTTCTTTCATGTTTCACTTACATCATAACAATCAGCGCAACACTTCGGATCAATTCGTTTTCCCTTTCCTTCTAGCAAAAACCAATAACACCAACACCAACACCAATAAATCGGGGGCATGACAGAACCGCAACGACAAAAGCGCAACTGCGCATAGCTCGCCTTTAGATGGAGATACCGCGTTCAAATTTTTTCCGCTAGATGTGTCAAATGATGGCTATCGATTCCAGTTGTTTTCAGGTTTCTAAACTGATTTTGAAATTTGTTCACAAATCTTTCCCCGACATTTTTATGACTCGTAACCGGCACCATTCGATAGCTCTTGAAATTTGGATTCTAACGAGCTATTGGACGACTCGAATAAGCATCTGTGGCGCGAGCTATGTCATTTCGCGCGGCTGAGTTGCGCTTTTGTCGTTGCGGTTCTGTCATACCCCCAATAAATCAATAGTATCCAGCAAGTCATCGGTCATCAATAGCACGTCGCACATTGCATAAATCGATAAATCAATACCTACGGTGCCCCTACCGTACCCCTACCGTACTCCCTACGTTACTCGTAACTACCGTCACATGGTGCTGGCCTCTTTAAATAAATCGATAAACCGATACCTACAGTACCCCCACAGTACCCCTACCGTACACTCACATGGTGCTGGCCTCGTCGAAGCTCACCACTGCCACGATGTCGCCCTCGACGAGCCCGTCCAGGAAGAGCTCGAGCGACGTCGATTCTGGAGTGAGAGAGGGGTACGGTAGACGAGGATCGATATCTGATTACGGTATTTTACAGTCCGTAAACCACAATAATCTTTCCCGCCTATATCTCCAAGTCACATTTGCGCCTTCACAGAAATCAGTCACCAACATTTCCCGTTTCACCAACCCGTTTCACCAACCCGTTTCACCAATACCACGTAAGCAAGTTGCCAGCCAAGGATTGATTAACCGGTCACACGGCTTGGAAAAAAATTATATTAGTTCCTATTTGACATAAGCCCAGTAACGCAGTGCATTGCCATCTTAACTAGCCCTCTGCATACGTGTAAGGTGGTTTTAATCACACAACAACCTCCCATGACCCATCCTTATCGTAATCACCGGTCCTTGCCCCTCCATCTTCCAGAATTCACACTCACCCTTCTCGTACGTGTCGAAGTGGCCGGTCTTCACGATCTTCCGGCTCTTCTGATCGATCACCGCCACATTCAGCCCGCGGCCCGCCTCGTTCAGACCTGCAAACAAGTAGGGTAATACATTGTTGAATCGAGGAAACCAAAATGCCCATCACTGTGCCGTTTCACTATAGCTGTAACTAGCCAAATTCTGAGCTTGTTTCAATCCTCGGGAATTCGTCTTTAAACGGAATAGTTACTAATATCAAAAGGATGTATCATTTTAGACTGGTCATTGTAGAACTCTTGCTGTTTCGATCGCAGGAAGTGATGTACAACATTTTTTTTTATTTTTGACCCTTCTTGAGTTCTAAAATGATACACCCCCATCCCAAGTCAAGTTTCACTATTTATATTACTAGCCAACGTCTGTGCGATGTACAATAATCCTTCCCCTAATCTCTAAATATCCCAAATACTGGTTCATCATCACCATGTATCACTTACCTCCCGCGAACACCATCCTCCCACTGACACCAAGTAAATAACCACCCACCACTCCTCCGTTTCACTTGTGCTATACCTAACAATAACTTACCCACATCTTAATAGACATCTTGATTGGCAGACGGTACTGAACAATTCAATTCTCCTAATCTTAATGCATATTCCAATGAACTACTCACCCGCCGCGAACACCATCCTTCCCCCAACTCTACTGTTTCACCAGTGACATACCTAACAAAGCATGCGCGCTCTCCAATGTACCTTTCGTAGTGTATCTACTCAAATACATTAATTCAATCTCCCCTCCTCCTTTTGCGACCGCCATCATGAATAAACGCAATACTCACCCGCCGCGAACACCATCCGCCCTCCGACGCACATCCGCGGATGGTCGTCCTTGTTGGCGCCCGAGTAGAAGTGCATCGGCAGCAGGTCTGGAAATAGATAAAGATTGCGTCATCAATAGGTAATGCTAGGTATCACTTTGAGAATGCTATCGAGGAAGATTGCGTCATCAGCAGGTAATACAAGAAAGTAGCACTGAGAACTCAAACATCGCTAGACAATAAGAATTTCTAATTTAGAAACCACGAAAAAACCCATAGTGAAATCAACGAGCGGTTTTGATGTTTCACAGTTTCCATAAACTGCCGCAGTTCGAAACGTGTCCGATTTTTCGCCAGTGTGTAAAACCCCCGATCCGTGTCGATTGTGTGCGCCCAAAACATGAGTGCGAGTCTACACTTTAGCCCGAGCAACTACTTCGCTGCTTCACCGTCTCGATATCTGCCTAGACTATGTCCACCTCCGATATTATGTTAACGTTTGTTGCAATAAATAAAAATCATTCGACTACAGCACCTTCCACCCTATGGTATATCATTGCCACATCCACCACTTCGATGTTTCACTATCCCGATATCACAATGCATTCAGCCCTTATCAGATACGACCTGCACGCGATATGCAATAACCCCCCCCCCCAACCATCCCACCACCTCAGTAACACTTTGGCGTACAATAAATAATCATAGCAACAATTTCGTTGTTTCACCAGCTCGATATTCGAGTATCTTTCAACACCCTTGCAATGATTTCCATGTGCGCTTTAAAAATAAAGACCGATAAAAAAACCCGTCCCCTATTATATCACCCCACCTCCAACTACTTCCCCGTTTCACTGTTCCTGTATCACAATGAATTCAGTGCTTGCTCAATTTTTTCGAATTTGACCTTGAATCACTATCCCCCCTCACCTCCCGCACACTTGGGCGTGTGGCCGCACTGCGGCCACTCCTCGCCCAGCAGGACGCCACGTGGCGCGCCACCTTCTCCTCCCTCTCCTCCAGCCTGTGCCTGCAGCAGCTCAGCCAGGCGCGCCTCGTCCACTCTGAAAGAGTACGGTAAGGAAAACACGACAGTCACTGAGAAAACGATAACCTTACGGAAACTATGTAGGTTGGTGCACACTTAATCTCAAAACGTAAACAACAATTAAATTATTCTTAAAACACCGCGCGATGAATAATTGAAATACCAGGAGGTTCTTGCTTATCAGAACAATACATAGCAGTAAATCTACTGGTGTATGAATTTTCCTATCTCAACATACATTCGATACCAGAATTCGCTCCACCAATCCTTTAATTTTCTATTTACACCCTTCTTCTCAAAAGAGCCGCATTCAGCTGAGATAACAACTGACATTCTGCTACCACCTCTTTCTCCACTGATCTACAGCCACCGTATCATAATCCTCACCTATTTACATCCTTTTTCTCCTCGTCGTATCCAACTCGCAATTAGATACCGATAAAAGGTACAGTAATCATTTCACAGCGCTACCGCAGCCCTACCATACCTACAGCAACCACCAAGCTCTCCTCACCGATTCACGTCCTTTTTAATCTTCCATCGTCCCATAGGTTGCCGTACTCCTTCACCAATTGACACCTACCGCAACCCTACCGTACCCTCCCCCCTCACCGATTCACATCCTTCTTCTCCTCGATCGTCGCGTTCAGCTTGCCCAGCGGGAACTCGACGCAGTCGTTGATGGCTGCAGAGGAGGTAGAGCCGAGCGGGATCAGCTGCAATATTGGCTTGGTTATTTTAATAGAAGCACCGCACAAGACATTGGCTCGACCAACTAATCAAGGTATATCGAAACAGCGTGAAACCTAAATCAGATTACTCAAATTGAGAACTATCCCGAGAGGCGCACTTGTGGTGGTTATTTGGAATAGAAACCGTGGAACCAATTGACTCCCATCGAATCGTGTAATATACCCATTTGGTGAAACCTGAACCCCATTCAATAAAATCAACGATAATTCGAAACGAGTAAGATCAGCAGACAGAAGAAAGGAATGTTTTTTTGTCATTGAAAATTAGTTGAATTTCAGACAAAGCTGCCACTCGCACATTGACAATCCCAGGCACAATCTCAAAATGTTAAGCACGCGAAACCTAAATACTGTCGATCAAACAATTTCGAACGATTGGAAAAAAACACATTGTGATTAGAGATTCTTTTAGTCTATCACTGAAACGCCGAACTCACAACCTTCCAATAACCTCGCAATGTCAGTTGAACCACTCACAATCTCCCTGGCCGCTCCCTCCGCGAGCGCGCGCTGTCCCAGCACCGCGTACGCGGATCCGCCGCGCCATGCGTCCGCGGCGCGTGCGCCGAAGCGGCGGAGCGCGCGTCGCGCGTCCGGCGACAGACGCTCGGCGATGTCGCCGAACGAGACGACGACCAGGATGGAGCGGGCGGGCAGGGAACTGAAAGGGGGGACGATTGGAAGGATCGAGGACGTGGGATGTGTAGGTGAGTTGTTGTTCCGCCAATGTTATTTCCGAATTATCTTTTAATCCCTAGTTGATTTTTCGTCCCTATTGCTGAATCTAGTATATTAAAAATAGCAATAAGTGAAATAACCAAGAAACCAGGCGTCTCGCTGTTTACGAGTTACTAGTTCAAAGCTGGCATTCGAGCGGGGTCAGTGAACCACTCCGATGATCTTGGTTACCACATCAACCAAGCAATTGTTCCGATCTAACAATTCCAATCGAGTACCAGGTGATTCGTTGCTCAACTAGTACTACCTATACAGAACGCATCGAGCTAACTCGCTCTTGTGTGATTGTGCACAAAAAAAACTCAACCCGGCACTCCTAGAGCGCGCCCATTCCTCCCCCCCCCTCCCCCACTCACCCCAGCCACTCGATCAGCCTCCCGTCCGTCGTCGACAGGTCGAACGTCGCCACCTCTCTCACCTGCAATTCGACTACAATTATATTTCATTTTCAAAATCGCTATCGCCCCCAATCCTTCGCTCGTCCCTGCCTAGCATGGATTATGAGCAGTACATGAGGCACGGATTCAATTGGTCAGCACATCGTACTCGATACCCCTATGTACGATGTACTCGTACTCGATACCCCTCGATACTATTGTTTTAGCTTCAACGACGAAAATTGGAAAGGATTAATATTTTTCTTTCAATTTTGCAGCAATCGGGATCATATCGCTCATCCCAATCACGCATTGATAATGTTCTCTGCAGCACGTACGCACCACCTGGAGCTTGGAAAATGACTAATATTATTCTCATAAACGTAGCCTCACTCATATCGTTCATCCCTACCACGCACAGCTCTTGAGCATTCTCTGCAGCACGTATGCAGCAAGTCTGCAAAATCTACCCTATGCGCATTCTTTTTTTACAAACATAGCCAACTAACAACCTAGAAACCAGGAAGGATTAATATTTTTTTCTGATCGAAGTGCCGATGGCATTGCCCATCATAATCACACACAAATTTTGGGCATTGCCTGCAGCACGGATGTAACTAGTCTAGAAAACTGGAAAGGATTAAAAAAATTTCTAAGCGAGTAACCGCGTTCCGATCGCTCATCCCCACCACTCACAGCTCTTGAGCATTCCCTGCAACACGAATACAACTAGCAAAATTGGACTATCCGGTTAACTCACATCCGCCATTTTCACCTATATTTTCTCTCTTTTTTCATTTTCTCTGCGGAGTAGAACTGCGATTACTGTTCGCTGTCTGCAACCATTTTGAGGCACTGCTGCCTCTCAAAATAACCCAATTTCTTCAACTTCAGTTGGTTTCCGATCACTACCGTACCTCCTGCGTCACGTCATCGATGCTCGCCGCGATGAGACCCCGGCCGATGTCCGCCTCCGAGAAGATGCTGCAATTTATCGATTATTTCGCGAAATTCTGTGATCTCGAGGCTAGTTCCTTACAAGAGAGAAGAATTTGTTAGAATTACCATTACTCCTCACAGAAGATGATGCAATTGTCATCATCAAAGGCCGACTAGAGAAATCGATCATATTTTCAATTCATATTTCAACAACAATTTCAACCAATTATGATTGATTCCTGCACGATTCTCGTTCCATTCTCCACATTTCCTCCATGCCCCCACCTCACTCCACTCCCCTCCCTCCCCTCGCGAGTGGTCGCTCCCCCTCTCCTCGCCCCGATGCGAACCACCGCCGTGTTCCTCGCCACGCGCCTCCTGCTCACACTCGTGCTCTTCATCGAGGTATACGGTAGCTTCTGGGGATACGGAAGTTCGGTGGGTCAGACTCATGACCCCCTCCCCCCAGGTCCTCCTCTACACCTACATCATCTTCGGGCGCCTACTGCACGCCTCCAGCGCCGATGATGACGTCCAGGTTACCGTATTTAGCCAGTTATCGATTCAATTATCGATACGGTAGCCAGCTGGGATACTGTAATCGATAACAGGCTACCGTATCCTCTCGGGATACTATGATACCGTACTCCTTCAGACGCCCCGGCCGCTCTTCTACTACTGCTGCACGGCGCTGGCCGGCACTGCGCTAGCGACCGCGGTTCGTCGCCTACCGTGCCCTGCTCTATTTTGCCATTACCGTACCCCAGAGTACAGCACCCCTGATCTACCGTACCCCTCCCTGATCTACCGTAATCCCTCATCGACTACCGTAATCCCAGATCTCCGTCTCGTGCTGCTGCCTGGACCGGAGCGGCAGCGAGCGCGCCGTCAACGGGCTCGTGTGCGTTTCACTTTTCTCATCTCGGCGCTTTTGGGTTTCAGCGTGTACTCGTGGCAAGGGACCAAGGCGCGATAGTGATTTTGCCATGTCGGTTATTCAATCCCATCGCGCCAAAAAAAACTATCCCATCGCGCCCAGGAAGCGGGGAGCTGAGCTGGTGTACGATTCACAATTCAAAATGGCAGAGTCATCGTATGACGGAGGAATGAGGAGCTAGAGTAATCGGAAGTAGAATTGTTCATAAAACAAAAAGAAATTTTTTCAAATGCTGTATTCGGAATCGAGCATAAATTTGTACATGACCAAATACACAATGGCTCGTGTGTCCTGGTGCAAGCGCGTTTCAATGCGCGCGTATGAGCACAACGATTGATGCATCTACAGTTATTCTCCTTAGTGTTTATCCAAATAATTAAAAATTACTTTGCAAATGTTTCGACGAGGCACTTAGTATAAAAACAATCGGTACTTCTTTACTTTAGGCGCCATGGCAAGAGAGGAAACCGCGCTCTAGTTGATAAATAGCGAGAAATAAGAAAGATTTCTTGGGGGAAAATCTCTCACTTTTGCCATGGCGCCTAAAGTAAAGAAGTGCCAAACAATCGTTCCAATTACATTTGCACGCATTCAATGCCTTTGGACTCCCCCTCGTTTCAGATGTTAAAAAACCATTACAATTCGGCAATTAGGGAAAACCCCGATGCACTCCGGTTTCAACAGCTTACATTCAAATGCGGCCGTAATCTCACAACAAATCGAATGCCTAGTGCTTGCTCGTTTCAGCCATCCTAGTTCACTCGAAGGAAGGGCAAGGAGATAATGGTTCTCTCTTCACCAAAGCATTCATCAAATCAATTCCAGCTACTCCTTCCTCGCCGCGCTCTGCGTTCTCGCCCTGTCCCAGCTCGCCGCCCTTATTGGTCAGTTTGCGATTCCCTCTGACTCTCCACTTTCGCACGCTCTCTCACCTTCTCTGATCGGCGAGAGAGCCTTGCAATAAATCGATCCACTACAGTACTCTTCTGCTTCGCCGACTACCGCAGCGTGCCGCGGTTTCTCACCATTCTCGGTTCGCCTTTATCGCTAATTAACTTAATTAATTACCCTAATTAAGCGCTGCTCCTGCTCTCCACTGCCGCTATCGGGCTGGTCGTGCTGCAGCACCATTTCACGAGTGCGTTTAATCGATAGTTACAGTTCCCATTCCGGTGACCGTATCCCTGAATACTGTAGCAGTAGGCTACAGTACATTCCAGTTACCGTATCCCTCGCCTACAGTACCCATTCTTTGCAGTCCGTCGCATCCGCGGCTACGGTACCGTCTCTTCGTCCTCGTCGGGACGCGGCGGCGGCGCTACTGCCGCGGTTCCTACAGGTAATTCTGCCTACTGTTATCTGCCCCTAATGAACTCAGGGCATTGTTTGCCTTTGGGTTTCAGCCTGTTCTTATGGCAACGGAATGCGACGTTAGAGTCCTGCGTTGACAGCTGAGCTATATAAAAAAAAGTCTAGTCAATGCCTGACAGGTGGCTGGCTACTGCCTACTGTACAAGAATCGTTCACCGTTGTTACGGCAATAAAAGCCCTATTCTTCTAAAATGCATAAAAATCTCATCGTAGGAACGGCCTCTCCGCCCACCAACGGCGTCTACGAGCAGCTCAAGCAGCCCGACCCCGAGGAGTACGCGAGGCTGAAGGACGCGGCGAACGGAGGAGGACAGAGAGGTATGTGGTAGCTATGGGATTGGATACGGTAGTTATAACTGATACGGTAGGGTATACGATAGCTATTGATTGGTAATATAAAAGCAGCGCTTCAAGTATCAGAGCCTTTCTTCGTATAGCGTACCGGAGAAATAAAAGAGAACCTAGTCTTGATTTTGAGATTTGTTCAATTAGCTGCTGCAATTTCATCAACTCCCTGATTCCGAGCATCATTTTGATATATTGGCAAACCGTCAAATCACCTAGCCTCTCATAGCAATCTATTTGGTCAAAAAAGTGTCAATCCGCACTAAACTTCCCCCACTTTCCAGCCCACAACCAGAACATGTTCGACTACTACGGCCTGCCCGAGGACAAGTGCTGCAAGCCGGCTCCGGAGCTCGAGCGCAGCGTCGAGGTCTGATGCCGTCATCGTTGAAGTCGACGACGTCAGCGTCGTTGAAGTCGACGACGACATCACATCACACACACAGCACGCGCGCACACGCAAACTCTCAGCATCTTGACGAAATAAAGCCAATTTTCAGTGATTATTTATTGCTTTCCATCCTCATTATATCACATTGAAACCGCCCCAAGTCCAGCAACAAAAGGAATCTAAGAAACATGGAACTCACACTCCAGCATTCAGGAATATTATTCCCACGCCACAAAAGTGAAACCGCCCTAGGTAACCAACACCTTGACCAGCACCGAGGAATATTATTTTAAATGCTTAATTAATTAATTAATTAATTAATTAAGCACTCACGCGATATCGTTGAAGCAGGCGTAGGGCGGCAGGCTGGGCGTTTCGGCGCCGATCCGGACGTGTGTCTGATAAGGGGTTGATTAAAAGATAAAAAAGGTAAACGGCAAAGGTGACCCGTTAATCTATGCACTGGGTCGTATATTGCTGGACAGTCCAGGGATTGATTAGAATGGTATACTGGTTGATTATCTCGAGCATGCATGGTCTACAGCTATGTATTTCGTCTATACGCCAATCACAACGAGGCATTATTCACCAAGACGGTTTTCGCATACTACTCCCTATTGCAGCACCAACGGTACTGGTGATTTACTAAATTCTTTATCGAATTTTGTTAAACCCAGTCTCGATCACCGATACGATTACCCCAGCCTGTCCTCCCCGACTACCACTTCTTGTTGCAGCACCAATAGTACTGGTGACTACTTCTAGAACCCACAATCAAACACTGAATGGGTCACTAAATTGATTGGTTTTGTTGAGTATAGCACTCATACTTAGAGACCGCAAGGTGGATTGTCGTTTTGATCAACTGATCTCAAATCAGTTGCCGAACTGTCCCTCAGGACCCCAATAACATCATCCTTTTGGACGTTTGTGAATATCTTTTCTCTAAGCCGCGCTAGAGCTGAAGAAGTGCATTCTCGTTTCCCTCGAAATCTGGTAGTAATACATAGGGGGCGGAGCCTAAATCCATACCCAGTGATCATGAGGGATCAAGAAAGCCTTCACC
>LS589135.1:28779-40713 GCA_900490775.1 Pristionchus maxplancki
ACATTGGGCAGATTCCATTCGTAGGTAACTCCGCCGTCGAGGCCGAAGGTTACGTGCTGAAAAGGAATTAAATATCGTATCACCGATAATAAATTTTCTAAAAATTCGGAAATTTGGAATAGATTTATTCAAAAGATTTAGTACTCATTCCCAAGCCCCGACTGACCTCATCTGTAAACTTGGGCAGATATCTCAGGGTGAGGTCGACACTCCACGGGGAGGCCGTCCAGGGGGTCGTCGGGAGGTTGGGATCCTCCGTTGTCGTCGTTGCTGGGGTAGTCGTGCCGCCATCTTCTAGCTGCAGGAAACAACTTTTACGCTCATAATATTGGAATAAACAACCCACATTCTCAGGAGTACACAGATCCAGTGCGAAGTCTACAATAGTATCCAACACCTCATCCGGCCCGGCCTCCGTGGTGGGAGGAGGGCCAGGGCTGCCGTCCTGCAAAGAATGAGTGAAGTTACCTCTGAATAATGGCCTCATCCTCCTTTTCGCTAGGTATACTGCAGGATATCTAATGCACTATAAACCGATAAGTTCTAATCAAGATTGTAATCAGACGACGTCATCTTCGAGGAAGGATTCTGACCGGCATGATATTCGCCTCGCCGAGGAAGACGATGGCGTCGAGGGCGATCTGGCAGATGACGTCGCGGACGGCCTCGACGATCTGGAGGAAAGGAATCTATAAAAAAGGAGCACCAGGAATAAGTTGCATACAAACTGGCAGCGTGGGCTAGAGTAGACGTCTGGTTTGAGAATCTCACTAGACCAACAGCTAACCTTCTTCTCAATGAAGTTCCTGAACCAGTTTATGCCTCGTCCATCGAATTCCGCTGTTAGCTGAGGCTCGTTGATGCTCTTTCTGGAATGGATTCAAGTTTTTTTTCGAAAAACAATAATGCGAAAGTGAAATATTCGTACCCTCATGAGATTGGCTTTCGGATCTCTGCTGAAGTGCATCTCAATCGTCACCGTCGCGTTCTCGATCGTTAGCTTCAGGCGTTCTGGAAGATTTAAAGCATTTTTAAGTAGAAGAGACGTGGCAAAGAACTAACCATTGTAGTAGAGAAATCCAATCGCCACTCTTGCCGCTCCTTCGATCTTCGCACGGGGAATGGTGACACGCGCGTGGACGCCTGACAGTGATGGTGACGAGGAAGGAAAGGAGGAATTGAATGTCGTTCTACTCTTGATTTCAGCTTCAAAACTCACCTTTATCCTTGACGAAGTGTCCATGAATGATTGGTCGATGGAATTTGTGTATGTGACCGGTGATCGTGAGGACTGCTATCTAAACGAAAACCTTGATTTATCATGCTTCGAAGTCTTCAACTCGAAACAGCTTTGATGGGTTAAAGAAATGAAACCTCAATAGTGGGCACAGAAGCGTTCTCGAGTAGATGGTGCAGAGCCTCGGCAGCGAGAGGAGCGACGTAGTCTATCGCCTGAATTATTGCACTTATTCGAAATATTATTAATATTATTGCAAAAGAACTTAATCGGTTTCAAACTTCCATGACAAATAATAATTGCAAGAGATAAAACAACGAACCTTCTGATTGATCCTCACTGAAATGCCCGAGTTCAGCGTTTCCTCCTCTTCCAATTCCTCGTCTCTTTGAGACAAAGCGCACCCGACCAGGACCCATAACAAGAGTGGAAGCCGCATTCAACTAAATAACTTTTCATAGAGAAAATACTGAGAAAGCCAATAATTCAAACGAAAAAGAGCGCGAAATCAGTTCAAATCGGACAAAAAGCGAGTGGCGTCGCGACATTGCCAGGCGCATTGGAAGGAAGCGGGCGTCAGCTGGCGGAACGAATGGGAGGAAGATAGAGATTGTTCTGACTCTCTCGATTTCCCATGATCTCTCGCTCTGTCTAACTAACGAGGTGTAAGATGTAATGGGGAGACGAGAACATTTGGAGCAGGCGTCTGGGGGAGAGATCGGGGGGAAGGAGGAGAGGGGGCTGTCGTAAAGAACTGCTGGCAGTTATGAGCAGTGAATGACAGGCGGAGTTCAGAGGGAGAAGGTTGAGTCATGCAGAGTCGTTTAACCTGCTCTTCTCTTCAGGCTATGACACTAAACACTCAGAAACACACCTGGAGATGATAGGGATGGATCGAAAAAAGTTGAGTCATGCAGGTGCGTCGCTTATCTAGGTGCTTTTCTTCACTTCTGAATGATTTTGAAATCGCGAATATCAGAAACGGAAAGAAGTGGTGGATCGACAAAGTAGGCTTCCACACTCAATCCAAGACTGGCTAAATCTCATGGGTTATTCAACAGCGAGTGTCGGATTTCATCTATGACCGCGCTGTCCAATCATGAAAGATTCAGATGTGATTATTTTACTTCCTTTCGATTCTTCTGCAGTGAGTTTGAATATAGGTTCATCATACATAAATTGGATACAACCCGCGAGTTGAGAGAGCTATCGACAAGGAAACAAAACGATCTTGACTGTGTACACGTAATCAATGGAGCAGTAGGGGAAATAGAAAGAACGAACAGAACTGAGATATGGCTAGTAGTGAAAGGATTGGAAGAAGTCGAGACCTAATCGCTTCCTAAGATCGACGGACATGGACTCTACTCTAAGGTAGTACGGTATCACGGTAGGTCACCATAATCGATCGGGAATGAATGTGGCTATCGATTTGGCGATGTTTTCAGGGACGATTCTTCGATCGGCGAAGAATCGAACGCCAGCGGCGAGTTCTATGTCTCGCACACGGGATGTGTAGGAGAAGAGCAGTTTGTCTGAGGGCTGAAATGAATTTTATGATTGCAATTTCGAAAGATCAAAGATCAACGAATGGTTCTTACCAGACAATTGAAGTCCTCCTCGATATGGGGCACCATCCATGCTATGACTGCCGATTCTGATGGATCCGTGCAGGAAGAATCGGACTCCCAATGACGACAGGAGAGGAGCACACGGAAAATGTGGGAAGGGATGGAGGAACTGCGAAGGAATGGCTTATTGTTGTTGTTGTTGTTGTTGTTGTTTTGGAATATTACAATAACTCACTTCACAGTGGAGTCGGCCCTTCCATCAGTGTCGTAATCAAAGATAGTTCCAGTGTAGGAGAGCAGACGACCGTATCTGAGCAGTATTTCATGTTTTAGAGTGCTCAAATTGCTGGAAAATTAGCAACTGACCTCCGCAAATATTCATGGGTAAGCGTCTGTAGAGGCGACAAGAATCCTTTGACGAATGAGGAATGGAGAGGAATTTCGGACTTCGAGAGGCCTCCGAATCCTGAACACCGATATATTCATGCAGTGTCGTATCTTATTCACCTGATCCATTTCCAGCCAGGATGCTCGTCATCTCGAATCCCACTGGCGGTCGCTCACCACTGCACGCGTCCTCGAATCTGGAAATACGAAACATCAGTCAGCGATCGTTCAAAAATTGCGTACCGTCCATGTTCAAACGAGCAGTTTCCACTGATTCCGGGGTAGGATCGAATGCCGGTCAGTGAGAGCGCCTCGACGAATATTCGAGTGCCATCTGAAGTGATTCGGGTTCATTTTGGAATCAATTTTACAGGGTCAAGGGCCTACCCCGGCAGGGGGGCGTAGATCGCTTACTGCGGTCTGGTACGGAACTATAGTTCCATAGATGCACCTATGAATTTTTGAGGCAAAGATGGTCTCACTCTTCGAATGCCTCGGGGCAGCCATGACGATGTCGTGGAACGGAGAGAGGCAGAGCTCTGCAAGATAGACAGTTTCTGATTTGAGGAATTAGGCAATAAATTCCCCACCCGACTCAGTCTTCACTCGCTCCTCCACTCCGATCTGCGTGTTCACTGTGGTGACGTCTCCGAGCGACTTGAATAGAGTGTCGAGGGCGGTCTGAAGGGAAAATCCTTCTGAATTATAAGCAAACCTAATCGGTTTAGGGACGTCAGCCAACCCGGGTCCACCCCTTTGTGAAGGGGAGAAGCTTGGATCGGAACAACCAACTAACCCTCTCCGCATTCGTGCATCTTCTGCAGGGCAGAGCAGTTGCATCGGCGCGGATTCGGGGACATTCACTGTAAAAGTAACCTTACTCTCTCATTTCGTAATGCTCTCTCGTCGGTCAGAGAAATTAGAGAGTACGGGAAAGTGAGAGAATCAGAGCATCGATGTTACCTCAACATCGTGATCTTCTCCTCCTCCCTCTCAGGCGCCACCAGCATCGCTGCGTCCAGCATTCCTCTCGTGCCGTTCGTCTCTTTGTCGTCCTTCATGCCCAGCAGGTCTGAAAAGGTCAGTTCTCGATTAACGAAATGGTGCTACCGTACCCTCGAAGAAGTGGTAGTACTCGACGTTCTGGAAGGGTGGCAGACGGGTCTTCGGTCGGATGGACGGACCGCGAGCGAAGAAGATGGCACGCATCGGGGGAAGGAGGTAGTCGTAGCTGAGAAGGGATTGGAAGGAACTGCACCACGTATTTTTTTATTTGTTGCAACTGTTATTACTCATGGAATTGAACCTCTGGAAAAAATCCTAATATCTTGACATTTTGAAACATAAGAGATCCATCAATTGTCCAGTTGCAAGTCTCCTTGTAACTGACGCTCCACGATGCAAAATCTTTTCTCAGAGTCACTCACCCATGATCCGCAGTGAGCATCGGGTCGACCCATTGATTCCTGTAAAATGTTGTAATAATTTAAATAATAATGGAGCCCAGCAAATATTTTGTTTTATTTCTAATTACAAATTGCCCTGGTTGCTTCCGCTTCTGCCGTCACTCACGGATAGAACGTCGTGCCCAGCTGTCCCTCGAAGATGACGTCTCCCACCAGACGAGAAGCGTAGTGGCATCTGAGGGACATTATTTTATTTCGCTATTTTCGATTCAAACATTGCTCATAATTTCATCCAAGTGCGTTATAAAATGCGTGAAACATAATAGTAACCAGACCATCGAATACAAAAGTGTCAATCGAAAGATCAAAAGATCAACTTCGCTCTAATCACCTGGGTGGTAGTGAAGAGGGTGAGTACACTCGATATTCTTCTCCTCCAGAGCATTTGAAGTCCTTCATGATGTCGGAGGGTTGCTTCTCTGTAATAAAATTGGAAAGTGATTGTGCAAATCGACGATCGTCTATGCACACATTGCAGAAATTGAAAATGTGGATCATGACCTATTTAGTTCAAACACTTTCATCGGTCAGAGAGGCAAAAGAATGTGCAAAATGAAGAGATTCGAAGTTCGGAATGACTCACTGGATCCATTCCAGTACAGCCTGCCCACCACTCCGGTGGCCACGATCAGTCCCTCGCTGCTGAAGTGGTCGTCGAAGTAGACACGATTCGTCAGCTTCTGCATGCCTGCAATCAACGACGTCGTCAATTTCACGGCTTTCACGCCTCTTTCAAAGAATCTGCGGTTGGGTAATTCACCATTCTCGGTTGGGAAACCACCTCTCGGTTATGTTTCACAGCATATTTTTCTGACCTTGGCGCAAGCATTTTTAATTTTGATAATAAGAGCACGGCATCAAATTCATCAACCCGAATGGTGTCACATTTAGGTTTACATCTACAACAATGACAGTACCGTGATCCGATACGATGACGATGTTGACGCACTCCAGAATGCCCCGCTCCTCCAGTTGATCGAAGAGCGAAACTATGGCATCATTGACTGCCTTCAAGGCATTGTCCGTCTGCAATTACGTCATTATTAGGCAATCCCTTTCTGTATTCTTATATCCTAGTTGAGAAGAATCGCGATCATTTTTCGAAAATACCTCCTCCGGACTCTTCTCCCAGTGCGCAGCCGTGTCCACTTGATGGAAGTAGGCAGTGATGAGACCGGGGCGATCGGCGGAGGGGAGGGAGAGCCATGAGATGATCTGGAGAGAGATCAAAGATCAGTAATCAGAGATCAAAGATCACTTACGTGCTCCACTCTCTCATCGAAGCTCATCTCCTTCTCGTACGGCAGGTTGTAGTCCGGGTTGTAGTCTGGAATGTCGATTCGTACAGTTATGACATGCCTAATCGTTCTTAGCTAACAAGAGCTCGTAGAGCTAGGTCAAGAGAACGTAGGACAGGGGAGCTGAACAAGAACTGGTAATTGTAAGCTGACCAGTGATATTGTGCTGGCATCCGACCCAGAAGAGACAGGCCGCCTTCTTGCCCGTCACTCGCTTGTACGAACTCCAGATCTCAACATATTTTAATTTTTTAAGTGAGAAATTCGGGAATTATTGACAAAAGAAGAGTCGATGACCATTTGACACGACACTGAATCATATTTGGCGAGAAATCCGTTTCGTTTCAAATTTCTTTGAATACGAAATAAGGCTAATCGTCTTCTTATTTCTCCCACAATCACACCGGTCAGAGAGTGCATCCGTATTTTGAAGACCGCAAAATAATCACCGGTTCGGCCTTGAAATAAGCCGAGTGATTCTGCAGATTCCTCTTCATACTTTCCAGATCGGGCGACAGAATCGGATCGTAGATTGAATTGTCGACGATTCCGTGATGGGCAGGCCAGACGCCTTGGAGAGATCAAAGATCAACTTCAAAAGCAGGAAATTCAGAAAATGCTACCTGTCACCATGGTGAAATGATTGGGGAACGTTTTGGATGGATACGAAGGGTAGACGAACTGAAATGATCTGCATTATCACTCTTCTCACTTTATTCTCAACTCTGGATTCCACCGACCACTAGGCCGACATGATCTGTGCATCATTTGCTCATTGATCGCATGGAAAAACGTTAATCTTTGATCTCTCTCGTACCTCCGCAGTAGCTCCGCAATCGGCCATGCGATCGAGCACTGGCGTCAGCCTCCTTTTCAGGTAATCATGAGCGAATCCATCGATGGAAATGACGAGTAGAGGAGGGGAGGAGTAACTGGAATCATCAGAGATCAAAGACCAAAGATCAAAGATCAGAGATCAAAGACCAACTCACTCCTCGTTCTCGCACTTTCCATGGGAACCGCAACTGGCGTCCCTCCACTTGCCCTTTCTCTTCTCTTTCCCGTCTAATCCGGGGAAGGTGTGGAACTGACGAGTATCTTCGGACGTCGAGTTTACTGGAATAACAGTTATCTATTTAATTATTTATAAGTCGTCCGTGTCTCCTTCAATGTACATAAATAGTTCGAGTACATCTTGAGCTGGTCGTGAAACATAATCGATTAACTCACCACTCTTCGGCACTTCACTCTTCACCGCCGCAATCTCCTCCATCTTAGCTGTTGCCTGAAATATTCTCAAATTGCACTCGATGATCGAGTTTCGAGACTGCTCACCTCAGTCTTGGCCGGTTCTCTGGCAATTGCCGGAGCAGCTGCAGCAGCAATCACTGTCGTCGGCTCGACGGCGGATTCTGAAGGCGCGGCAGTCGTCGACAACGTCGAGGCCTTCTCCGACTTCTTCTCCACCTTCATGGGCAATTCCTGAGCGGTGATCTTTGATCTTTAGATTTTGATATCAACCCTACGACAGTCAGTGATACAAACAGTATACCATTTTAAAAGCATTCTGCGATAGATACTTACAGTAACTTCCTCTTCCGCATCATAATCTTCGGGGGCGGGCGTCACTGGGTGGGCGGGCGCCTTCTGAATCACTCGTTCCTCCGTCGTCGATGAGGCCGATTCTGAATCAGAATTGAACAAGGGAAATCAGAATTTCTGAAAGAATGGAAAAAAGAATAATATTATCGGTTCATCTAACGCGGGAGATAAGGAGAGACGATGAAACATACCCGAATCTGCCTTCCTCACGACAGTTGCGTTGATCGGCTGAGGCAGAAGGGCCTGTAATTGAAGAAACTAGCTCAGAATTTATCAAAAATTAGCTAAATTTATCTAAAATATTACCTGATATTCCTTGGGAAGTTTCGTAAGGTCGATGTGCAGCGCTGCAGCGAGTTTCAGCAGATTAGGAAGGTTCTCGGGACGGAAAAGAGCCGGGTCGATGCCTGGAATTTCGATTTGTTGTTGTTGTTGTTGTTATTGCTTTAGTTAATAAATCATCGAGAAAGAAATTCGAAACAAATACCAGGCGGCAGCTTGATCTGTTCGGGCTTTGCTGCGGGAGCCGGAATCTCGGCGGGCGGAGCCGGCGGATAGGGCATGTTGTAGGGCCGGAGAGTGGTTGCCGGCTGTTGCTCTGAATCGTGATATTGACTCCAGTGGACAAATAGGAGATCTAATAATTTATCTTATTATTTCTCCTCTCACCCCTCCACTCGTGCTCTCTGTCTTGCAGAGTTTTCGCTGCGCCCGCTCGAGGATGCGACTGATAGTCCAGCTGCAATAACAACAATAACAACAAGAACAACAAGAACAACAACAACAACAACAACAACAACAACAACAACAACAACAACAACAAGGCCTCACCGACTGCTCCTCCAACCCCTGTTGTTGTTGTTGTTGTTGTTGTTGTTGTTGTTGCTGTGCGTCCTCCGCGTCTCGGTCAGGATTCGAGAAGAGGTTCTGAATCGAGATCAAAGATCAAACTCGCTGCCATAAAAGATCAAAGATCAAGTAAATGTACCGAGATGCTCCGCAATCCCTGATTCGCGTTCTTGCTCATGTCGTCGTATTTGTGGCCCATTTCCTGGGAAGAAAGATAGAACGATAGCCAATATTTTCGAATATGTTTCACTGAGGGCGTAAAGCACTCGTTGTGAGTTAGTTTCAATTGCAGTCTCATTTCACCTTTATTTACAAATAAAAAATCTGACCGACAAGCGGAGTGTGAGCACGAGGACGATTGTGAAGGTGGCAATGCAGAAGAGAGAGACGATGCAGAGGAGGAGATAGACCTGAGAGAGATCAAAGATCAATCGAAGGGAGATAAAAGATCAAAGATCATTCTGAAGCCCCTGTTGACTCCCGGTTTGTGCATTAGCCATTGCTATCTCTAATATTATTGTAGATAAACTATGCCATTTCCAACGGAGAACAGAGCAATTAAGGCAAATTCTGAATTCCGATTGCAAGATAAACGATGCGCGAACAAGAGAAGCAACGAACCTGCGTGAACTTGCCCTGAATCCATCCCCGCCGCGGTATGCTCTCGTCTGAAATACAATCGTAAAATCAGAGCCGGGAATGAGAAATCGATAAGCTACCGTAATCTACCGTACCTGGGACGTCGACGGCGCCGTGGTTGTACGCCGTCGAGAGACGGCTGATCATCGCCGACTGAGTTTATTAAATTATTAGTTTTAAAATTGTAAAACAGACGAGAATTGGCTATAGGAAAAGTCCAAGAGTACATTACTGAAGACGAAAACGGCACTAGCAAATGAACTATTGATGAAACACATTCGAATTTTTACCGGAACGAGAAAATCTGCCAGTAACATACCCTGAACAGCGACCCACTCGGAGGCGAGTATGCATGGTAGACCATAGATTGACAGGTCAAACGACGCCTTTTTAGGATCTTCAAAGGGACAAGGAAGGAGGGGGCTATTGTTTGGGGGCGAGAGTACCTCTCACTAGTTTCTGGGCTTATTGGCGGCGCTTCTACTCAAACACAGCAGATAGTGGACACCTCCAGGGGGCGAGGGAGAGGGATGAAAAAGCGAAAAGCATGAGAGTAGTAGGGCGGTAATTGCAAACCGTGGGGCTAAAGTAGACACGTTTCGGGAGCTCGACTGGCGAAAGGATTATCCGATATACATGGGATGAATTATTAAACATGGCTTATTCGATATTGTCAAAAGCAACGACAACAGTGAAACCACTAATTTTGAACTCACAATTCTGGATCTTTTCCTCTGGAAGCTCAGTCGACTGCGATAGTCCGAGTGGCTAGCCATGTGTAATCTAACTGACTAATCTACCGCGCGGATCTCTCGAGATTGATCGCTTCCCATAACCACGACGCTAATTTGCCTTCCAACACCTGTCTGTCTGCACTCTCTCCGATTCGCCCGCTCTCTTCGCTTCTCTAACCGAATTAAATCAAGGACGAACGCGAACAGGAAATGCGAACTGTCAGCGATTTGTCAGCGTGAAGCTAAGAGGCAAACAGATATTGAGACGAACGGGCGAGATCGGTTACTCAAGTTGAGAGGACGGGGACATTCAATGAGATGAATATTTCATGGCCAAACCGAATCCTCGCAATACACCGAACCCGCAATCCGGGCAATGTCTCCTTTTCTCTGTCCTCCCTCTCCCTAGGAGGGCCAGGAATGACCACAAAAGCGGAGTGGACTGCACGCGAAAACGCCTCGAGGAACCATGGAGATGGACGAGAAAAGCAGCAAGAAAGGAAGAAGAGGGAATTGTATAGTCGGTCTATATCCGGGAACGACGCACGCGAGCCATTTGCATACTAGGTTTGAACAGGGAAGAAAGATCAAAGGGGCCGATGGAGCGGATTTCCAGATGTACCGGTGATAAACTCGGCAGCATGTGACAAACTCCGTTTAGTGCATACTTACTGGCAGAGTTTAGTGGTGAAAACTGCGAATATCCTCAGAAACTTTGAAATTATAGATGGGGGCCAGCGCCAGAGTTAGCACCCGCTAAAAGTGGAGGAAGTAACAGTGGGTAGCGTGTGCCCACGAAGAACATCTCGGTCTCACGCTAAACGATGGAAGAGGAGCCACTCTCTCCTGTTACCGTGCTCTCTCGCTCCGTCTGACCAGCGAAAGAGCATGGGGAATGAAGAGAGACAGGCTATTTCTTTGGCTGACCGGCCAGAGATCATGGGTAGATGGGAGAGCGAGGAAGGAGGGCATCTCCACTTACACGCACCTATTGTTGGCGTGTGCTAATAGAGGAAGGAGGGGCGCAGTGGTTTCTGGCGCTCATTTGGGAGAATGGAGGGACAGGATGGCGAGAATGGAGTTTGGATCGAACTGCCTTCGACTATCAGAAAGTTCAAATAAGATAACTACAAGCAGCAAGTAGAAGGAAAGACAGTAGGGGAATAGAGAACAGAGCAGAATAGAGCAGAACAACCTGCAAGATGAGAAAGTTCCCGACACTACCGAAACAAGAATATCTTACCCTTTTAAGTTTCCCGCGCAGGAGTAATCAATAAAGAGGCGCTAGACAAATGTCTATTTCAGTTTATCTTTTTTAGATCAATTATCGATAATTTCATCGAGCAACACATCGTTTCTTTCATTGCTCCGTGTTTCCATGCTATCGAATGGCTTGCACTCTCTGAATGGTCATCAACGAGCAAATAGGAAGAGAAGAAGGCGCATCGTGCTCTTTTGGACGAGAACGACAAAGGAATTGGAAACAATGAGACGATGCCATTCGATTCTTGGTCAGCGCGCCTGTTTGGGGCGATAGTTTGGAATGAACAAGAAAATGTAACCAGGAGCCAATAAACAAGGGTATTTCTGAGTTAGCCTCTCATTTTCGAAACTAATTTCGAACCCAACTCACCTTCTCATTCGGTTCCCTTCCCTCCTCTGCCGCAGTCGTCGCCATGGTCGTGGGCGGCAGCCGAGATCCCTCAAATATTATTGATTATTTTTATATTTAAATGACCCCTACAAGCCCATTATCACGGGTCTCCTGTAAAAGTGTAGGAACGCGTGCTGCAGAAATTTTTTTTTAGCCTTCGATTTCGCTGAAAGTCATTCGACTAGGTAAAATGAGGGTGGGAAGGACGCCTATCCACTTCGTTTCTCGGAATTTGCATGTTGAAGTTGTTTTTTGACCTACCACTTCAAACGGCTGGTTCTCGCTTGGTTTTTGACCTACCAAGTTCTAACCGGCACAGGTCGATTGGATTTGACCTTATCTACAAATAACTCAACTGAGGATAAGGTCGGAAATTTGATCTTCCATGTGATTTTGCATGAAAACGGTTTTTTGACCTACAAAAAGATTGTTTTCTTGAAATTTTCCTCTAAAGGATACGCGTTTTATTTCAGAATCGGATTCCCCATCCTCGAATT
>LS589208.1:8608-44519 GCA_900490775.1 Pristionchus maxplancki
AATTCAAAATTTTGAATTTCTCCTTGTCGACTTTTTCCACCCGATTTTCTCCTTTTCTCTTTTCTCCCCCCACTTTTTCCACAGCATCAGAGCACCGGTATGTATCCTGTAGCGTTATCATCTTCTCTACCGATACGAGTTATTAGGTGCATTTATTATAATAAGGATTGGATAATGCTGCAAGATCAAATGCTGATGATGATCAGGTCCATTGAGTTCAACAGAATCAAGGATTACAAAAGAGCAAAAAATTTCACTTTCAAAGCTTTCAAGAAATTGTTCAAATGTGAGCCGTGAGTCAGCGTGAAAATCAGGTTTTCTTTCAGTATGTGCTTTTGTTCTTTATGTTCATGCAAAGCAAATAATTTATCGGAATCTTCGAAATTCTGTTCGAAACTATTCGGGATCATTGAACACGAGTTGGAACGGTTTGAAGGTGGAATCGTATTTCAAGGTGAAACGCTGGAATATTATTTACTTGAATATTTGTTCTCTATCATTACTTCTCTCACCACAGTAGGCTTTGTAACCGAGGCCATGGGTAGCGGCATGTGACACGTTCTGGGGTATTCTCTGGGACCGAGATTGCATGCGACATTTCCAAATTTCGGCATTCTCACCCACCTTAACAGTGGTCACTCAATTTGGGTTCACAATAGGGATGGCTTGGCAAGAAATGACTCTCTTCATTCTGCACGCTATATCGTCTCTCGGTGAGAGAGTGTGCGAAATGAAGAGACGATTTCTTGCAAAGCCATCCCTAGTCACAAGTTGCAGCACGCACCCGGCATGCACTCTGAGGCTGATCGGCGTGTCGGTGGGCAGCGTCAGGTACTGCACGGTGATAGTGACCAGAGGCGGCGTGACCTATAATATTTGATAATAATAGTAGTAATAATAATAATAATATTTAATAATAATAATAATAGTAATAATAACAACAACAACAATAATAATAATAATAATATAATAATAATAATAATAATAATAATAATAATAATAATAATAATAATAATAATAATAATAATAATAATAATAACAATAATAATAACCTGTAGATCGCGCGGAGCGATGTTCACGAGCAGATTCTGCATGGTGAAGGTGACGTTGGACGTGGAGTCGAGCCCAGCCATCGTCCAGTTCGACGGGACGCCGTTGATGGCAGCGGGTAGGGTCGCGTTGAAGATGGGTGTTGGGAATAATCCAACCTGCACGTATTATCATGATTCAGAGGCGCAACGAATCAATTACTCATATCGCGACGTTCTCAGTGGAGAACATTATATCAAATGGTCGGATCGTGGAAACATACGGTGAAGGGCGTGGATGCGTAGTTGTAGAGAATGACATCGTAGCAGCCGATCGATCCAAGGACAAAGAGGAGAAGGAAGGCGAGTCTCATCCTGGAACGACCACTTGCCTATCGCCATTGGCTACGGCTTATATAGGATTTGGACTAGGGATTGATATTCGACCAACGCAACGAGAGAGCACATGGAATGAAGAGACGGGTTTAACGTCGTGATTGGGACGTGCTATTAAACGCATTCACGTTTGTCGACGAAACACATCTGTGGTCATTGTGTTTCGTTGAACCGATCCTTTGACCGATTGACATTAAAACTATCATCGTTATCGGGGAGATTATTACACGCTTTCCTCGATTCTCAATGTTCTCCATTCCGCTTACTGGAAAAGTGGTCGTTCAATAGTATATAGATTCATAGAGTATATAGATTCTTTGAGCGCACCGCATATAAAAGCAGACAAATTGTGTATTCAAAGTACGGATTTTAAAAAGCCCATAAAACTGTGCCAATCTCATTCCACTCTCACGAGCAAATGCGCTCGAGTGCAATGGCTTTTTAGTCGATCCGATCATGTTGACGTATTTGCCAGTGCGTCCTTGACTTGCACTGATGACAATGACCATCGAAGGAAACGTGCAATGTTGACCCGATCCCCTGATAACGGACAGTATTTTGATGTCCACTGAAAGGTTCGGTTCAATGAAACACAGTGATCACAGATAGCAGCGTTTCGACGACGAAAGCATCGGTTTCGTTTAGGGTCCAAACAGCGAAATGTTAAACCCGTCTCTTTATTCACTTGAATGTGTAAAGTCGATGGACTGCCACCTCTGATTATCTATGTATATCAAAAAAAAGCTGAAAGTGAAAGCTTTATCGTAGTAGCAAGAGCCGAGGTCAAGGAAGTCGGAACCTCCTTGGATTATATCGATGCCTTGGGAATGTCTTAGAAATCGAGTCGGTGTAGTAACAGGATGTGTAATCTGGCTGGACGAGCGCATCTCCGATGTCGAAATCGTTATCTGCAAGCCACGAAAGAACATCCGCCTAAAATACTGATAAACATTTTCGAAAATATAGTTATGTTAAATGTGTCACCTTGTAGTTCTCCTGGAACGTATCTGGATCCCTGGCGAGAACCAGTATCCAAGACTTCTCGCAATTCGAAATGACAGCATACTCAAACTGGAGTCTTCCGAACGCATCCTTGGCCTCCGGACCGACCTTGTAGATCCAGACTAGAAACATTTATTATTAGCAAGGTATACAAAAACACTACAAAAATGTGTTTTGTCCTGGTCTATTTGCACTGTTCTCATTCCAAGTAAAATGCAGACTTCAATACAGTTCAGACACCACTTTCAGATTTCAAAACCGTGTCGTGTAACGAACTGTAATGAATCGAGTAATGAACTGTACTGTGCGTAAAATGACCGGCGGTTGAATAATAGAGCACTCACATTCATTCCCATCGTTAGTGCCAACGAGCATCGGCATGTCCTCATCAGTCGTCATCAGGTATCGAATATCCTTCTCCATTGTGTGTGCCGGTAGTTTGCGATACTTTCTCTCTACTTCGAATTCGATGTTGTATTTTTCCGAAACTAAGTAGTTGTTGCGAATCATCTCAAGTCGCCGATCTGAAGAATATGCTGTTGATAATTTAAAAATCTAAATAAATCAAAGTCATGGTTTTTTTGCATTCGAATCTTAAGCGGAAAGAGAATCGAAAGCATAATTATAACTATGTTTGTGCAGCGAATAAATTATAACTTACAAACATAGATTACGCAAGTTTGATTGTGAATGGGAGCGGAGACGAGTCCCTCGAACCATCTGAGAAGGGTACAATTTTATTTTCATATTAATCTTAGAAATAGTGGGAAAAATCGCTCACCTTCCCATCATCTTCTTCATGTATACGTTAGAAAGAGTGATGTTGGCAGATATTCGCTCGCAGGAATCGCTTGAATTGGACAGTAGCGAATTGGTCTCGTCAACGAAACCAGTTCCTTGAGCCCAAGAGGATCTCAGCATGAGAGTTAGAAGGGTGAAAGCGAGAATTCGTGATGGAGTCGTCATGTCGAATGGTCACGAGAGCAAAGGAATACGCTGCAAATATTATCGGGTTTAAGATCTTCTCCTTTGACATTCTTCAATCTTCTTACAACTGAGTGAGCAAATGTCAAGATGTCGAACCCAGATAACGCACTGTTTGCATCGAATTCTTTCCTGACCACCGTCTTCAATGCGACCTCTCGCCTCGACCCTTATCGTTATTCTGAGTGCATCGTCAATGTTCTGCTCTCCTGATTCCCCTGATGAAGATGGTGTCATCGAGGAGGTTGTCGCTACCACGGAGCAGCCGCACATATGGCCCGTCTCCGGCGACTGGTTACTGCATGGCCCCCGGTGGGATGTCGACAGGTGTCTCGTCGTTCACCCTAGTTATCTGGCATTCAACCACACGCTCGCCGATGATTTGGACATGAGCAAGATGATGGGAAGGTCGGTCTTTTATTATTTTTTTGTTTTGTTTTTATTTTTATTTCGCAGGTGGTTCGAGGGCCTTGTCGGTAGAGGCTACCATCGATTCATGAGGGAGGGACACAAATGTATGATCTATGAATGTGAGTTTTTTGTTTTGCGACCAGACAACCATTTTATTTTTTGTTTGTTTTTCCATCATGATCTCATCCCCGAGGACAAATGCACCCTGGCTAACGACCTAGTGGTTGGAATAAACGGGGTCACAAATTTACCAAAAGTTGTTTATCATTCCGCGCGCAACGAAATGCCAATTTACTTCTAATTAACGTCATTAATTATCAATTTGGTGTTCAGTGGACCATCCTAATAAATTATTAATTAGTAATAGTCGAGTATTTTTTCAAAACTCGAAGAAATTCTTTTAAATGGGAGTAAACTGCAAAAACAAAAAAGTAGCTTAGTAGCTTCGGCGCAGGCTCTCTTTTTTTGGCCCGAATTACGCTCGTATCTTTTTTAAAAGTGTGATCTAGTATAATTCATTATCTTCTAACACTCAGCATACATTCTTTCCAGTTGGTCGACTTATCAAGGCCCACAACACAACCTCATTCGATGTCACAATAAACTACAAAACCAATAAAAATTGGGAGCAGGAGGATTTCGGATATCTGAAGTCGTCCGAACCAAGAAATGCTATGCTCACCTTGTACTCTTCGAGGAATCGATTAGGCTTGCAATGTGTGTAGTTGAGTTTTCATAACAAAAATAGAAACAACAGCAACAACAACAACAACAACAACAACAACAACAATAACAACAACACAACTAATGCTTCCAGTCTGGATCTACAAGATCGGTCCTGAGGGCAAGAATTCGTTCGGTCGAGTGCAATATGAATACGCAATCGTCGGTCCCTGCTACATGTCCCGAGTGGTCGTCCTAGTGAGAAATCCGGAGAAATTCAAGGAAAAATATAAGGTGATCGATTGTTTCATCATTTAGTGTACGAGCAATGAGTTCTCTCCCATCTCTGACCGTGTATGAGCATCAACCAAATCTTTATATTTCAGAAGGAGGTTCTGAACTGGCTCAGGGATCACAACTACGAAGTCAGCAAAGACAGTCCAATCTACCAGCCATCCTACTATGATTGCTATTATGACTCGGTGACCCAGACGGACGGATATTAGTTGTGTTGTGTTGTACTGGTTTGTATAGATCGTGATTAATAAATGTCGAATTGAGAGCAACATGAATCATTTGGCAGAATAAAATAGAATAAAATGCAGTCCATTGGAAATCAAGTTTCTGCGGAAATCATGAGAATATGTTTATCAATCTTTCAAAACAGGTAGTCATGGCGTTTCTCATCCTCCTCACAGTCATGGGACACATTTAGAGCTGTTTTGAAGCCACGCACCCACATTTGACTTCTGCCCTCTCTAGAATGCCCTCGCCGCCACTTTCCATCGCCAACTGCGCAAACAGCTTGCTTTATTCTACTGCTAAAAGAGTGAGCAAAGGTGTCGAAGGGGTTCATCAATTTAGCGAATAGCTCGCTTTTATTCGTCGTCACACACCACAGCAGGCACACTCGCTGTTCCGCAGAAGAACTCGCCGTTGTCATCTGAATACCTTCGCTCAAACCAGAAAAAAAAGAAAAAAAAGAAAAGGCCGGTATCATTACAATTCAGCTGCTTTGCGTAGCCCTCCTTGCAGGTTCTGAAGGGGAACGGGCACATGGCGATTCCACAAGGTCCAACGTCCGTTGAGGGGCCTCTGAATGCCTTTCTTCTCGTTTTGAGATGTGATTTGTTACTAGATTTTCGAAAATAACTGAGCACTACATCTCCATTCAGCACGCTTTCTCGTCTCTTTGCCGACGAGAGGGCGCGCGAGATGAAGAGACGGTTAACCCACTCGCACGGGCAATCCCCGCATCTGTCCGTGCATGTTCTCGTCCTCGTCACATTAGTGTACGCGCCGCAAGTTGTCGGGCACGGTCCGGTGGCCCACTCGCTCCAAACACCACCTGCTGGGCAGCCTGCCTGGAATAAGATGTAGACCTTATAAAGTCCACTCAATTCTAAGCGCTTATTCTCCACTCAACGCACCTCGCAAAGGACAGCGGCGGTGGCGATAAGAAGCACGAGGGAGAGGCAAGAGGCGTTCATTCCGAGGAATGGAAACGAGAACCAAAAGCGCCGTTTAATAAGCGTTCAAGCGCACGTGTCAGTGAAATTCCGTGATTGATCAGCTTGCGAGAGAACGTAAAAAGTATGATCGCAATCGGGCAAAGGCCACGTGTGGGGGTGGGTGTGATCAAAATATTTGCTTGAAAACAATTCAAGATAACCAACGCTCTCTTCTCATTTTTAGATCTGCCCGTATATCTAGGAAGTTGTGAACCTCCTCTTCTATCTTTCGTGCTAGTGCGCCAATCAGTATATTTCTGAGTCATCAACTTTAATTTCCTCTTGTGGAAGTGTTTCTGGCATAGAATGAGCAATATTTTTCAGTTGTTTTGAAGCAACGCACCTCACATTTGACTTCTGCCCTCTCTAGAATGCTTTCCACTTTCTATTGCAGATGTGCAAACAGAAAGTTGCTTCACCTCGCATCCAGCTGCTAGAAACCGCAGTATTAAACGGCTCATTCCCGGTTCTTTTCCACTCCTCGGAATGAACGCCCCTTGCCTGTTCCTCGTGCTTCTTCTGGCTTTCGCCGCTGTCGTTTGTGAGGTGTGTTGAATAGAGTTTAAACCTTTAGAATCTCCGGGAACTACACTTCATGTGCATTCTTTCTCAGGCCGGCTGCCCGGCAGGTGGTGTTTGGAGCGAATGGGCCACCGGACCTTGTCCGACAACTTGCGGGGCATACTCCAATGTCCCCAGGACGAGAACTTGCACTAACCGATGTGGAGATTGTCCTTGCGTGTGAGTGAGCCGTCTTATACTTATTTTGCACCCTGATGTACGTGAAATCATGTTCACAACACGATGGAATGGTTGCAGAGGTCCCTCCTCGGATATTGGTCCGTGCGGACTCCAACTGTGCCCGTTCCCTTCGAAGACTTGCTCCCCCGAATACATGAAGACGGCTAATGGTATGAACTCCGGTTATTTTCGCTAATCGAGCTCAATTTTAGACGATATTGGAATACTTTTCTGTGGAAAGGCAGTGAATGGCAATTACGTGAATATTCCCAAAGTGGTGTGTCCTTGAGGGATTCACATGATTATTGCCATCAATGTGCAATTGATAAACATAATTCGAATTTTATTTTTCATGTATTTGCGAGATTTGATTAATTTATTTAACTGAATGGGTGGTAAACACTAAATAGCGTTACACATGTATTTCTGGTCTTTGACAATTAAAGGGGGATAGGCACGAATATCTGGCTAACTGAGCTCTCGACGTGAGATGATGGGTCGTCGATACCCGATTACACTTTCGAAACTCCCAGACCATACATTTGAGTTCAAACCGAGATATGGTCAGTTGGCTGTGTACCAAGTGACCCTGCGGTGCAGGCAACGAGCGAGAGAGCGTGCGAAATGGAGAGAGCGCGCCCAATATACCCTCTGGCTATGGTGACTCTAGCTCGCTTCGTGCCTCTCCCCCTTTAAAGAAGGAGTGGCACGACCATCTGGCTAACTGAGTTCTCGATGGGAGATGGTGTGGAGTAGTTACCCGATCACACTTTCGAAACTCGCATGTGACCATTTTAAGTTTGAACTGAGCTATAAGCGTTTGGCTGCCTGCCAAGCGGGCCTTGCGCGCAGGCACTAATCCGAAATGAGAGAGGGAGAGGGGGAAATGAAGAGACCACGCATGCAAATCGGCGCGCGCCGCTCGCTTATTACAATTGAGAGGGCGGTCGTGCCTCTACTCCTTTAAAACGCGTTCTCTGTAAGACTGCAGTGAATTTTTTAAACATTTTCAATTTTTTTACTTGGGGACATGACCCCTAGGGGTAGGGCATTCTTTTATTGTAGTTTGGTCCCAAAATATTGATCTCTGAGATATGTAGTTGATATTCAAATTCAGTTGACTGAAATACTGATTGTTTTATTTCTCGTCTCTCAACCCACCACTCCACGCTGAGTGTGTTCTTGGTGTAATAAATCAAAAGGGCCCGGATCTCAGGGAGCGTACTTTTTGCATATCAGGCACGAATTGTGTAACAAGAGTGAAACCTCCTAGTCAGAGAAAACGTCGCCTTTCCCTTCCTCTGAGATTCAGAGTGGCCTCGCTTGTGCGATGTGTTTGTGTATCCCTAAATGGCTTGATCAGGTATTGCTTTATTCTTATTTTCATTTTTTCATTTTTTTAAATCCTCTTTCCAGATGAAAAACAGGAACAAGTACGAGGATCTCCCACTCCTGGGCGATCCACGGTTCATGTATTTCAGTTGCATCAGAAAAGGTGGCCACAAAGGACTGCATATCGAGGTTCGTTCGCTGTTTTATTTGTTCAGTCTCTCCATCTCAATATTTTTTCGCTTACTCCGACCTCCCGGGGGAGCACGCTTTAGAACCGAGAAAATAACTCGAAAACTGACAATTATTTCAGGTCGCAGTCGCGTTTATCGCCCTTCTCTACTACATCATGGAAGTCATTTCTTACGTCAAACAAATCATTATTGTGAGTTATTTTCGATTAGAAAATATGATGTCGATTTTCAGATCGAGCATCACCCCATCGCCAGTATTGTCTTCGGCGTTACCGGTCTATTCGTTTACGGACTGAGGAAGAAAAGTCGAATTGCGCTTCTGATCTTTATCATATTTTTGGTTCGCTAAATTTATATTTTAAAAATTAATATGATAATTCAGGGAATAATCCCCGTCGTCGATTCCATTCTGTTCATTGTCAGAGTGAGAATTGAACTATTTCGAAATATTCTTGATTTCATGATTTTCAGAACCCATTCGGTTCTCTAGTAGATGAGATAGACCTGCCAGTTGATGAAAACGAATCGGTGACTACCACGACTAAGAGGCCTCCAGTGAAGACTTCTGGTGAAGTTACCACTAAATATCCGACAAATCGCTGTTATTTCAGTGAATCACATGATTTTCAACTTCGTTCTACACTGTTTGAGAATTTTTATTGGACTTTGGCTGTTCAGGGTAATACCTCGGATTTGAGCTGCTGAAAATTAGAGAATTCATTGTAGCTCCTTCTCATCTACCGACGATACATTCTCGAGTTAGAGACTCTACAAATCAACAAGAAGCGTTGTATTGACTGCAATAGGAGGCTTGGAGCGAAGAGGACTACGGGAACTGCGGGGAAAACGTCGAAATCAGATGGTCAGTGTGGTTTTGAAGAATACAAATAAAATAGAGTGTGTTCAGATATCGAGAAAGGCTTGACCAAGAAGACGGTCAAGACAACTGAAATGAAGGCAAAGAATAAGATGATCGAAATCGCACCCGAGAAAGCTGGAACTAAGGGGGGTCAGATACTCAGCGGGGGCCTGTTGATTGACGTGGATTCTAATGGTGGTCATATTTAACGTACCTTCCAGATGGACTTCATTGGGACATTTACTAGATCGCAAAAAAAGTTTTTTAGTGTTTACCTCGCTGACTGACAAAATTCCGCTTGAGATCAAAGAAGAAATGAGGGAAACAGTGTTAGACTTCGGAACATCAACGCTTTCCGAGCTAGCGGGCGCTTTGGTAGAAGGTTAGTGATTTATTCAAGATAAATCATGGAGATTAAACTTTTAAAGACTCTTCAAACCTTATCGATTCTGCCATGAACAAGAAATCAAATGCAACAAACAAAGAAGAAGGGGTCAAGAAAGGAAAGACAGCAGGAGGTCAGTTATTGATGGCAAAAATGAAGCATGATGTTGTGCAGGACGAAGTTCGAAGGCCGTTAAGTCTCCAAGTTCCTCAAAGGCATCAGCAAATTCAAAGAAGAAGGCCCAGCAGTCAAGATTTTCTTCGATTGTGATGCCGATTCTGTCCAGAGCGACTAGAGATGATGACGATTCTGAGGCGGATTCTGAGGTTGGTTATCAGTACTTCTCAGTAAACAGATCTTGAATCTCAGAATGAAACTGCATCTGAAGAGTCCGAGAAGGATGATGATGTTGAAGAGTGCGAGGATGAGAAGGAGGATGAGAAGTAGATATCTAGAATGGTTTCGACTATCTTCCGATCCTGTCATTGTATCACCAGAGATCACTGATTCGAATAAATTTGACTACTATCATGTTTGCCTTTCATTGAGATATTCTGGAGTACTTTCATAACAGTTTTGACTTCGACGCACCTTCTCATTTGACCCTCTCCTCTCTTCTCGCCCTCTTTCCCCTCTTCCAGCGATTATTGCGTGGGCCAGCTATTCTTCTTATCAGCAGGCCCAAAAAAGAACACAGCTCGTGCTCTCTCCAATTCGCACACTATCTATTCCTTACTGACCACAAAATGAGCATGTGAAATGGGGAAGTGTGCTTTCCAATCACTGACCCTCTCGAAGAGTATGGGCAGTGATAAACCGCGATAACAGAGTGGAGAAGACCTGATTAGCTTCTCGACCTCGTTTTCCTCGTTTTGATTCGTCTCTTTTCGAAGCAAGTTTTGATACTTTTCACATCGGTTTGTTGCGGATTCACTGTTAATTTCTCTGAGGAACTCTAAGCGCGATAGAATAAGGGATCACTGTTTCATTCAGCATCATTCATTCTAAAGATGGGAAAGCACACCGATCTTCCATTCCTGGGCGATCCCCGCTTCACGCACTGGAAATGCTGCTGTGGCGGCATTCACGTTTTCGTGGGTTTTATTATTTTATTATTTTTTATTTTACAAATATGTAATGCAGCCACTCCTCGCCGTAGTCGCCTTTCTGTTTCTCATTCTCGAATTGATCACCTTCGCTGATAAGTTGGCTGTGAGTATTTTTTACCAATTTTCGAAAATTTTCAATAGAAAATGGTGAATTTTTTCAGGGCAAAGACGAGACCGCATTCGAGTTCTTTGCCGCCATTCTCAGTTTGCACGTGATCGGAATCGTGAAGCAGAGTAGGAAAGTTCTGCTAGTCTTTCTCATAGTTCTGGTATGACTTTAGATCCCTAAATATGAGAAATAATACAATTGCAGGCCGTAATCCTCGTTGTTGACTCAATCCTCTTTGCTATCAATGTGAGATTTTAATTTGTGCTCAATCGTTTTTTTAAAAATATATCTTTTTAGAACCCCTTTGGCTCTCTCACAGGAGACGTTGATCTAACTGCACTCTTGGAAGAAGATGGCGTTACCAAGGAAGTAGAAGTCGTGACGACAATGGGTACTCCTGCTGCTATTGTGGAAGCTGGGCGTACGTTTTAGTGAGAGGTTACGATTAAAAACATACGAAATTTCAGCCAATCTCGCCGTTCCCAAGTTCATTCTGCACTTGTTGAGAATTGTAATAGGCATTTATCTTTTTGCGGTAAATCCTTGGATTTGAGTATATAAAAATAGGAAATTCAGGTTATTATCAACTATCGAAAGTATTTGGTCGAACTGAAAGCGATCAAAAAGAGCAAACGGCGGTGCGTAAAATGCAATCAGAGAATTGAGGCAAAGAAACAAGTCAGTGAGTCGAAGAAAGCTGCTGCTGAGGGAGGTGAGAGAGTCCCTCACAATTTTAAGGCTTTATAAATTTTAATAAGTGTACTTTCAGACCCCGAGAAGGGCATCACCAAAAAGTCTATCCAGCTGACTAAAACGGGAAAAGCATCCAAGAATAAGAAGATCAAGTTTGAAGAAACGATTCTTGAGAAAGTGGGAGGTACGTCTCACAGTAATAGATAAAGACCCTGTCAATCATGGACCATGATTCATGGTTTCCCAAAAATACAGGAGAACAGGAGAAATCTGAAAATCATAATAATTCGTTTAGTGTTGGCAAGAATCTCATCCATGGCTGAGAAAATACCGCTTGAGATGAGGGAAGAAATGAAGGATGCTGCGATATCTTTTGGAAAAGATGCGCTTTCCGAGTTAACCGGAGCTACAGCGGAAGGTTATTTAGTCCTCGTTTCGAAATGTAAAATTTTAAAAAATTTTACTTGAAGACACTGCGAGAGTTATTGACTCGGTGACGGCTCAGGCTTCGCGGGGAAAGAAAGGAACATCCAAGAAAGAACCCGCTACGATAAAGAAAGGCAAGAGCGCAAAATCAAAAGAAGCTACAGTTCCAGCGCAAGTGATATCTGCAGAAGGTCAATCCTTTCATAAATGTCAAAAAATAATTATATAAATTCAGGTCGAACATCGAAGACCGCAAAGCCATCACGCACATCCACTTCCTCCTCTAAGACAAAGAAGAAGAACGCCCAATCAAAGATAGCCACCTTCGCCTCGTTCGCCATGCCGTTGCTGCTGAAGGCAGCTGGAGATGACGATGATGATTCCGAGGATTTCGAGTCTTCTGAGGTAATTATATTATTTCCCAATATATTTTGTATATCTGCAACAATCGGCACATTTTCTAGGACGAAACGACCGAGGAATCCGAGCTGGATGAAGAAGAGATGGATGAATCGGACACGACGGAAGACGAAGAGGAAGATGAGGTTCTTACTCTCATTCCACCTTGTTCGATCTGTTCATGCAGGAAGAAGTGGGCGATGAGGAGGAAGATGAAGAAGATGGTGATGACCAGGACAATGAAGAAGAAAATGAAGGATTCATCGCCGTGATTGTCGATGAAGAGGGTGCTGAAGAACAGAAAAAGAAGAATAGCGCCGACTAAGCAAAAATTCGATTCATTGACTGTACATTTGTGCAAAGAGACAATAATAATGATGTAAATATAAAATTATATTTCATTATCCACTTACAACAGACAATACAAGAAACTAGAACTGCAGAGAGCGCAAAAGGTCCCGTCTCACTAAAATTCTCGATCAAGCGCAGTATTGACAGTGATAAAGCGAGTGATAACGGGCGCCATTTCCCGATTACACGCTTGCTTCTCTCTTTTCTCCTCATTCATTGTGCTTGAAATTGAGTCATCGCTCGTGTTATTAATTATGCGTCAAATACTTTTCCGTGTTTCCTACCATCAAAGTGATGTTGTTTGTGATGAATTTCGTCTCAATTTACCCTTGCAAACTAGCTTTCTCTCGCTTTTTCGTCCCACGATGCGTCACTTCCGATGACTCATCGACCTCGCGCGTTGTTTGCTCACTCCATTTTCTTATTTTCCTATAAATCGAATTTCTAAGATGACCACGGACGCTTCTGCTCCAGCAAATGAGGAGGAGGATGAGTTCAAGCACGGCTGCTTGTGCTGCGAGATGCATGTGGAGGTGTGACTCTTTTAAATAGTTTTTTTGCAATTTTTTTATTTATTTGAAAGAATTAGTATCCTTTCAATTTTTTTCAGAAAGCTGCCATAGTCGTCGGTGTGATCTACTTCGTTGTTGAACTCTATGCCGTATGGAACCATTTTTCGGTGCGTTTTTGATTTTCATTTTACTAGTAGAACTTGTAAAAAGAGGATACCTTTTTTCAAAAATTTCAGGATGGAAACCCCACATTCCCACTCTGTTTCTTCGCCATTTCTGGACTTCTCGTGTTCGGAATCTGGAAGAAGAATCGAACTGCGCTGCTCGTTTTTCTTATTCTATTGGTGAGACGCTTAATTAATTAATTTATGACGCTGTTAATTACCTAAAAATAGCAAAAATCACTACAAATGTTATTCCAGGCTGTCATACTAGTCGTCGAGGCAACACTTTGCTTTTTGAAAGTTAGTTTTTCGCCTACTTTTTGATTTGACACTTTCCGTTTCTGGTGTCAAGGAAATCTTTTTGTCAGCTGCCTGATCTCATTGCGGACATTGAGAATAATGATAAACCCAAAACTAACCTGACTGTGACGACGAGTTCTCCAGAACAATCGTCGACGGAACTAAGTGAGAATTGCTTTCCATTTTTTATTTATTTTAATTAATTAATTAATTAGTTTAATTACAGTTGCCTACACTACTCTCTCATTTCTGCACCTCGCGCTGAGAGTATCCGTCGGCGCTTATTTGTTCAATGTAAGTCCTTTCCGAAGATTTGGCAGATTTCGAATTTATGATTTTTGTTGTTGTTTTGTGTTGGGAAAACTCGGACGTGTTTCACTGATCTTATGAGAACAGATGACTTAGGCAGAATGTCAGTGCGTAGAGCGCACGAATTGACACAAAAATGCAGGTCCTGCTCAACTTCCGCAAGTTCATTCTCGAATCGCCAACTGAGTCTCCAACTCAACCTCAACCAGTAGTCACAGCCATTCGGTTGGAAGACTACACAGCGGTTATGCTGGAAGACGCGCCGCCAGCGTATACCTCGACTGATTGATTTATCAAATTTTATTCATTTTCTATGGTTAAATTTCTGTACAATGATGAAGCTCATGAAGTTCACAAGCTTTGTTCAGTGCGAGCGATGAATAATACAGAACATGGGCTTCATTTTTATCGGGCTTGTATTTTCGCATTGTAAGCCTTTTATCATCCAAAATTGAGTATTCAAAAATCATACAAAATAGTTGTAAAACTAGAAAGTTCCGGTACCACAGTAAACAGTAGAACAGTTCTTATGGACTGGGATCGATGAAAAAGAGAAGGCAGACGAGTTTCGTTTAAAGTAGTCTAGTCGCGCCTAATTACAACACGACATATGTCCTCTTGAGAATTGATAACATTAAGGGTTGTTCCAGAGTCACGGTGTTTGATGTATCCCATAAAAAAGTCAATACTCGAATCGTCCAACTGATTTCTAAATGTATAAAGCTCAGTGGGAGCTATCCAGAAGACGACTTGCGTTGCTCCTTTGTTAGTGCAGACAAGCTGAAAACCATTGCGAGATCTTCATTTTTGATACTATTTCGTACCTCAAACGATTTCGCTATTCCATCTGCTGTAAGGGAATTGTGGGGGCAATTGATTTCAACTTCTTCGGAAGTCTGACTGACAAGATGCAGTAGAACTTCATCATCGATTACTTCATGACTACCCTAGAATAATGTTTTTTTTTAAATAAAATATAAAAAATGGCTGCTTACTATGAATATTGGATAAGATATTTTTGATATTCTCATCAGTGGCAGACCAAGAAGTTGGGTCTTGATAGTTTTTGCATCGATCTTTGAGCCGTAGACAACGTTCACTTGTTCAATTCGTTTACGACCTTGATACAGCCTTTGGAAGATCCTGATATTGATGATCTTTATAAATGTATTGCCTATAAGCATACCTGCTAGAACATTCGTCCTCTACGCATATATGAAATTTCCTGTATTTGATAGTCTTGATTATGGCATAAAGCTCAACTTCGGATCGCTTATCAAAATTTCCCTGCAAAGAACTCAAAATAAGGTTATCGCGATTGTATAAAAAGGAGCAAACCGAAATATTCAGCCAATCGGCAGTAGCGTGATTTAGGTACTGAGCGATTTCCTGTACTGGCGTCGAATCAATATAGAAAGGCCTGAGACAATCAACTCGCATACTGACAACACTGTCATACTGAAAATTGGTTTTTTTTAAAATATCGCCTACAAATATGCTTGTTACTCACAATAGAAAACCCAATCAGGCGGAACTTCCGAAATCCAGCTTTCTTCTCAATTTCACAAAGTCGATTATTGATTAATCCGAGGTTCTTGCGGAATTCGTTGTCCAACTTCTCGAATATCTTTGTCAAAATCTCGTTTGGTAGAGAGAGGAACTGGGTCTGAAATGAGTTCATAACTCAGGGAAAATACTATCAAAGTGCCTGTCGTTCATCCGAGACTACATTGTTGACAGGAGGGAGAGCCATCGATCCTTATGAAATCGTTGTTAATATCCCAAAACTTAAAAATAATTTTCTCGGTATGTTAAGACATGGAAGATGAGATAAAATATAACACGAAAAATAAGATAACACGAAAGCGCGATGGAGTGGAATGGAATGACCTTGAAATAGGGGACGCCCAATCTAATCAGAAACAACGCTAAACGCGTGAAAACGGACGCCCAATCTCTTCTAAAGGAAGGTGAGCATCTTCAACGCAAGGGACGCCACTGGGCAAGTTTGAGACTTACTAAACCAGAAACTCGTGATACTAATGAGACGCGATAGCTGAACTGCAGATAGCCAAGAGGAAATCGAAACGATCATGCAGCAAAAAAATCGTACGAGATGTATGATTTCCATCAAAAGGACGAGTCTCACCAACAGCCTCATAATTCGCTCTAATCGCTATGGCAATAACAGCAAGGACTCCACTGAAGCCCTCATTCTGCCTCTACATCCCTTCCAATGCACTACCTTCTTCTCTTTGCTCTGTTATCAATTCAATGAATTGTCTGGTCTATTACTCCTTCTGCTCATTATACTGATGTGCTTATTTCGTCTTCATTCAGGTGCAAAGATCGTCTGCGGCCTTCTAAGTGAGTTTTTTTCATTTTTCATATATTTTAATCAATTAATTAATTAGTTTAATTACAGTTGCCTACACTACTCTCTCATTTCTGCACCTCGCGCTGAGAGTATCCGTCGGCGCGTATCTGTTCAATGTAAGTTCTTTTTAGCGTACTTGGTGGCTTTTGAATTAATGAAAACGGAAATGGAAAACTTGGATGTGTTTCACTAATCTTATGAGACGTAGATCGCTCGAATTTGCAAAACTGAAGCACTTTTGATGCAGGTCCTGCTGAACTTGCGGAAGTTCATTCTCGAATCGCCAACTGAGTCTCCAACTCAAGCTCAACCAGTAGTCACAGCGATTCGACTGGAAGACTACACGGCCGTTATGCTCGAAGACGCGCCGCCGGCGTATACCTCGACTGATTGATTTATCAAATTTTATTCGTTTTCTATGGTTAAATTTCTGTACAATGATGAAGCTCTTGAAGTTCACAAGCATTGTTCAGTGCGAGGCATGAATATTATAAAATGTGGGTCTCATTTTATCTGGTTGGTTGTTTTCGCTTTGTAAGACTTTTATCTTCCAAAATTGAGCATTGAAAAAGCATACAAAATAGTTGTGAAACTAGAAATTCAGGTAACATAATAAACAGTAGAACAGTTCTTATACGACTTATGAACTGGGATCGATGAAAAAGAAAACGGACAGGTTTCGAGGAATCTTGTAAAGTAAACTAGTCGCGCCTAATTACAACACGATTAACGTCCTGTAGAGAATTAGTAACGGTGAGGGTTGTTCCCGAGTCACGGTGTTTGATGTATCTTATAAAAAAGTCAATACTCGAATCGTCTAACTGATTTCTAAATGCATAAAGCTCAGTGGGAGCTATCCAGAAGACGACTTGCGTTGCTCCTTTGGGTTGAAGTATGAAATAGTACACCCAAGGAGAAATACTGGTCCCAATTAAAAATAGTGGTCCTATATAGAAATATTGGTCCCATAGATATACTGGTCCGCAATATACTGGCCCCATCGAAATATATTGGTCCCAAATTATCTTCATAAATTTGTTGGTCCCAACGTATAAAAATACTGGTCCCTATTAAAAATATCCTGGTCCCAGATGCGACATGAAAATTTACTGGTCCCTTGTTGGATCAGTGTTTTTTTAAACAATTTCGATTCCTTCCCACAGTTTAATTCGGTGAAAGCAGGTCATCGGGTACAATAGAAAACAAATAGTTGCCCGGTCAACTCAGATTAATATGCAAAGCCCCTCCCCCGGCTCCTCCCCTTGAATAAAGGTGGGTCTATGAGAGGCAAAGACTAAGCCTGAGCCTAAGCAATCTACTGAAAAGATTATGAATCTCCTGGGGTCCCTTGGCGATTTTTTTAGGGGCACCCCTCAACTCTTCCTCTATAGAAGATGGGAGGAAGACCGATCCATGGACATAGTTGGTTAAGAATCTTATCCGTAGTTTGCTTAGGCTTAGGCTTAGTGTTGGCCTCTGAGCCTTTGTCTCTGCAATTTTCAGCTGATAAACTTGAGTGTATACTACATACTTACTATCTCAGACAGTTGGCAGGAAATAATGTGGAGGAACGCTGCAGAAACTCGCAAAATAGAGCAACACTGAATGAATTATGACTAATGGTTGGGACCAGTATATTTATAAGCTTGGGACCAGTATTTCTATCTCTCACTTTTGGGACCAGTAAATTTTCAAATATTGGGACCAGTATTTTTAGGTTGGGACCAATATATCTTACTGGTCCGATGGGACCAGTATTTCTATGGCCGGACCATTATTTTTAATTGGGACCAGTATTTCTCCTTGGGTGTACTATTTCATACTTCAACCCTCCTTTGTTAGTGCAGATAAGCTGAAAATTCATGCTCAGTGAGCGATAACCATTGCGAGATCTTCATTTTTGTTACTATTTCGTACCTCAAACGATTTCGCTATTCCATCTGCTGTAAGGGAATTGTGGGGGCAATTGATTTCAACTTCTTCGGAAGTCTGACTGACAAGATGCAGTAGAACCTCATCATCGATGACTTCATGACTACCCTAGAATAATGTTTTTTTAAATAAAATATAAAAAAAATGGCTGCTTACTATGAATATTGGATAAGATATTTTTGATATGCTCATCAGTGGAAGACCAAGAAGTTGTGTCTTGATACTTTTTGCATCGATCTCTGAGCCGTAGACAACGTTCACTTGTTCAATTCGTTTGCGACTTTGATGAAGCTTTGTGAAGATCCTGATATCATTGGACGTTATAATTGTATTACCGTTAAACATACCGGCTAGAACATTCGTCTGCTACAACAATACGCAATTTACTGTATTTGATGGTCTTGATTATGGCATAAAGCTCTACTTCGGATCGCTTATCAAAATTTCCCTGCAAAGAACTCAAAATAATGTTATCGCGATGGAAAAGGGGGCAAACCGAAATATTCAGCAAATCGGTAGTTGCGTGATTTAGGTACTGAGCGATTTCATGTACTGGCGTCGAATCAATATAGAAAGGCCTGACACACTCAGCCCGCATGCTAACTACACTGTCATCCTAAAAACCCGTTTTTTTCTAAATTATGGCCTAAAAATATGTTCTTCACTCACAATAGAAAACCCAATCACGCGGAACTTCCGAAATCCAGCTTTCTTCTCAATTTCACAAAGTCGATTATTGATTAATCCGAGGTTCTTGCGGCCTTCGTTGTCCAACTTCTCGAATATCTTTGTCAAAATCTCGTTTGGTAGAGAAAGGAACTGGGTCTGAAATGAGTTCATAGCTCAGGAAAAATGTTATCAAACTATCGTGCGTCTCAAACGCTCAGCTAAAGACCTGTGCTGTTTAGCAACCGTTGACGAACGTTCCAAGGGTTTCGCGTGTCAGCGCACGATTTTGCGCGCGATGACTAATCACCTCTAATGTATTTTATATGTTGTTCAGACTCTCCCCAAGCTTGAGTCTTGGAGGGGAGGTGTTGTATCGTAGAGTTACCCCTACTCACAAGACCGTGTGGTCGCCCCAGTGATCGTGTATAGTCTGATCACTCGGTTCTCTCTCGCGCCCTCACTCTAGTCTGAGTCTAGTCTGATCACAGAGAGCGCGAGGTTGTTATTGTGCAACTAGACCTTCCCTCTCCCCTTCCCTTCCTTGTCAGTCTAGCTCTTGCTTTGCTCACGGGTTGTGACCCGTTTAGTCGTCTAGTTATTTAGTAGTTCCCCTTCCCCATTGTGGATAAAGACTATTCCACAACCATTCCGTGTGAGGGCACAAGGCAGGGATACAACATGAACACTATCAGTTAGGGCTGCAAAATACGTGTCCTGCATTACGAGAAGCGCTCAATTAGGCAAACTTGATTCTTTCGCGCATATTTGGCAAAAAAACACAATGGAATTGAATCATCATAGACAAATCTGGTAAAGTTTGAAAAACACTGGTGAAATGGAAGGGGGCGTGGTGAAGCAAAAAGCGCGCGCAAAATCGCGCGCTGTCACGCGAAACCCTTGGAACGTCCGTCTACGGTTTGGTAACGCGTGAAACGGATTATAATCGCACGATACCTGTGGTGCATTAGAGACTTCATTGTTGATAGGAGGGAGAGCCATCGATCTTTATGAAATCTTTTTTTTCAAATTACTAAACTAATAACAAATAATATTATCGCTATGTGGAAACGCGAAAAGCAATTAGAGGGAATATGATAATACGAGAACGCAATAGATTGGAATGATCTATGAATGCGATCAAGATAATTTTAGATAGGAGACGCCAAATGTAATCAGATATGACGCTACATGCGAGAATATTTCAATTTTTCCCATGAATCGTCAACGCAAGGGACGCCACTGGGCAAATTTGAGACTTACTAAACCAGAAACTCATAATACTAATGAGACATGATGGTTGACAAACGCCAGAGCGTTACCGGCTGCGCCAGCGGAGACATGTTCGGAGAGCTCTCTTTCTCGTACACTAGTCTGGCCGAGGTTAATTGGATTTCCTCACATAAAATAGGCATATTTTCAAAATCGATTTTCGGTTCTTGGGAGGCAATTATCCAATAATTTCAAAGCTGTATTGGACTTTCCTTGGAGGTCCCTTTCGACCTGTGCTATCAAGTTTATGATTCATGGAAGACCACTTATGGAGTTCCCTTGTGAGTTACAGAGAGGAGGAAAACAAAAAGGTCTTGCAGCAAAAAAAACCGTTCGAGATGTATGATTCCTCTATCGCCCATCCATCAAAAGGACGAGTCTCACCAACTATCTCATTATTCGCTCCAATCGCCATGATAATAACAGCTAGGACTTCACTGAAGCCCTCATTCTGCCTCTACATCTCCTCCAATGCACTACCTTCTTCTCTTTGCTCTGTTATCAATTCAATGAATTGTCTGGTCTATTACTCCTGCTCATTATACTGATGTGCTTATTTCGTCTTCATTCAGGTGCAAAGATCGTCTGCGGCCTTCTAATTGAGTTTTTTTCATTTTTCATTTATTTTAATTAATTAATTAATTAGTTTAATTACATTTGCCTACACTACTCTCTCATTTCTGCACCTCGCGCTGAGAGTATCCGTCGGCGCTTATCTGTTCAATGTAAGTTCTTTTTAGCGTACTTGGTGGCTTTTGAATTAATGAAAACGGAAATGGAAAACTTGGATGTGTTTCACTAATCTTATGAGATCGCTCGAATTTGCAAAACTGAAGCACTTTTGATGCAGGTCCTGCTGAACTTGCGGAAGTTCATTCTCGAATCGCCAACTGAGTCTCCAACTCAAGCTCAACCAGTAGTCACAGCGATTCGACTGGAAGACTACACGGCCGTTATGCTCGAAGACGCGCCGCCGGCGTATACCTCGACTGATTGAGTTTACACAATTTTACTTGTTAAATTTCTGTACAATGATGAAGCTCTTGAAGTTCGCAAGCTTTGTTCAGTGCGAGCCATGAATAATAAAAATATGGGCCTCATTTTATCTGGTTGGTTGTTTTCGCTTTGTAAGCCTTTTATCATCCAAAATTGAGCATTGAAAAATCATACAAAATAGTTGTAAAACTAGAAAGTTCGGGTACACAGTAAACAGTAGAACAGTTCTTATAAGACTGGGATCGATGAAAAAGAGAAGATGGACAGGTGTCGTGGAATCTTGCAAAGTAATCTAGTCGCGCCTAATTACGACACGATTTACGCGCTCTAGAGAATTGTCAACGGTGAAGCTTGTTCCAGAGTCACGGTGTTTGGTGTATCCCATAAAAAAATCAATACTCGAATCGTCTAATTGATGTCTAAATGCAGCAAGCTCAGTGGGAGCTACCCAGAAGACAACTTTCTTTGCTCCTTTGTTAGTGCAGACAAGCTGAAAATTCATTATCAATAAGTGATAACCATTACGAGATCCACATTTGTGTTACCATTTCGTACCTCAAACGATTTCGCTATTCCAACTGCTGTGAGTGAATTGTGGGGGCAATTTATGTCAACTTCTTCGGAAGTCTGACTGACAAGATGCAGTAGAACCTCATCATCCATAATTTCATGACTATCCTGGAATAATGTTTATCTAATAATTTTTCTTAATAAAAAATGGCTGCTTACTAAAAAAATTGGATAAGATATTTTTGATATTCTCATCAGTGGAAGACCAAGAAGTTGTGTCTTGATAGTTTTTGCATCGATCTTTGAGCCGTAGTCAATGTTCACTTCTTCAATTCGTTTGCGACCTTGATACAGCCTTTGGAAGATCCTGATATCAATTGTATTACCACTGTAATTCTGTATCTCTGTAATTGTATTCCTGATAAACATACCGGCTAGAACATTCGTCTGCTACAACCATACGCAATTTACTGTATTTGATGGTCTTGATTATGGCATAAAGCTCTACTTCGGATCGCTTATCAAAATCTCCCTGCAAAGAACTCAAAATAATGTAATCGCAATGCTATGAAAAAGGGGGTAAACCGAAATATCCAGCCAATCGGCAGTAGCGTTATTTAGGTACTGAGCGATTTCCAGTACTGGCGTTGAATCAATATAGAAAGGCCTGAGACAATCAGCCAGCATGCTGAGAACACTATCATACTGAAAACTCGTTTTCTAAAAATTATGCCCTACAAATATTTTTTTCTCACAACAGAAATCCCAATCACGCAAAACTTCCGAAATCCAGCTTTCTTCTCAATTTCAAAAAGTCGATTATTGATTAATCCGAGGTTCTTGCGGCCTTCTTTGTCCAACTTCTCGAATATCTTTGTCAAAATCTCGTTTGGTAGAGAAAGGAACTGGGTCTGAAATGAGTTCATAACTCAGGGAAAATATTATCAAAGTGCCTGTCGTTCATCCGAGACTTCATTGTTGACAAGAGCCATCGATCCTTATGAAATCGTTGTTAATATCCCAAAACTAAAAAAAATAATTTTCTCGGTATGTTCAGACATGGAAGAAAACACGAGAGATATAACACGAAAAATAAGATAACACGAAAGCGCAATGGAATGGAATGGTAACGCTTGCAATAAGAGACGCAGTCAGAAACAACGCGAAGCGCGTGAAAAATTCAATTTTTCCCATGAACAGTCGACGCAAGGGGCGCCACTGGGCAAGTTTGAGACTTACTAAACCAGAAACTCGTGAAACTAACGAGGCATGATAGATGAACTACAGATAGATGAATAGGAAAACAAAACGATCTTGCAGCAAAAAATTCGTTCGAGATGTATGATTTCCATCAAAAGGACGAGTCTCACCAACTATCTCATTATTCGCTCCAATCGCCATGACAATAACAGCAAGGACTCCACTGAAGCTCTCATTCTGCCTCTAAATCTCTTCCAATGCACTACCTTCTCCTCTTAGCTCTGCTGGGCCTGGTACTGTTCGATTTCTTTCAATATGACTAATGAACGTTCCAGGCCCACTGTCAAGTCTACACAGCTGTTACAGCAACTCGCGAGAGGACGAGTCTCCTTGGTCCGTTCAAAGTGGCGGACCAATCGACTTGCGAACTCGCTTGTAACTGCGCTAGAGGCGACGCGAGGATAGTTTCTCATCTCTAATATCTCCTAAAGAATATCTTTTCAGTGAGCAGGATTGCGCGCAATTCATCGGGGTTGTCAATTCGATGAACTGTCTGGTCTACTACTACACTCCCTCCTTCTGCTCATTCCTTGGCGATTACACAGTGAACACGTGCATAGCGCCGATCGTTAGTCCTAATCACCACAAATATAACGAATCGGTTAATTCAGGTGGAGCATCAACTGGACATTGCGGACTGTTCGACTGGCAGGTATGCATGTGAGACTTATCGAATTCGATTAATTCACCGCAGCGCCCCTTCCTCGTCTCTTACCGGAATCTGGAGCGAGTGGACGACTACTGGAGCATGCGCGACCACTTGTGGATCGTGCAGTGCTGCGCCTAGGAAGAGAACGTGCACTAACAAGTGTGGAGACGGTTCGGATTGCCAGTGCAGGTGAGATCGGCGAGAATTCAGTGCAGATTCACCGTTATTTCAGGGGCCTCGCGGAGGACAGCGGTCCTTGTGGAACCTCGAGTGCTCTTATCTGCCCACTCTTGCGAAACCGTGCTGCGTGCCTTATGGGCAGATTCTAATCGGTATCGCAGTATCATATCACTTTGCCTATCACGTTTGCATCAGGTGCAAGGATGGTCTGCGGCCTTCGAATGACTCAGTGCAAGCCGTAGACAGAAATTTTTAAAAAAAAGACATTGTCTTCGATGAATCTGATAAATCGTCGAACTGTTATTTCGTGGCTGCTTTACTGTTTTTTAATCCGATGATTTAATGCAACAATGATAAATGATAGCGTTAACGTCCGTCATATTCTGTATAACATTTATTCGGTATTGTTCAATTTGAGCGCATTGTTTGTACTTTCGTGTAGGATAAATGTGGTCGTTAATTAGTCAGCTCAGGTTGCATGTTTGTGTGTAAGAGAATACGTGCAGTGATGCTGTGGAAAAAGTGGGGGGAGAAAAGAGAAAAGGAGAAAATCGGGTGGAAAAAGTCGACAAGGAGAAATTCAAAATTTTGAATTGGCGCCTTTTCGGTATCTCGGTTCCCCGTGGAGCTAGCGACTTGAAACATGGTTTATAGGGTTCTGAGGGGTCGAAAACCCATCTATCCAATTTTCAAGTCACTAGCTCCAAGGGGAACCGAGATACTGAAAAGACGCCAATTCAAAATTTCAAATTTCTCCTTTTCTCCTTGTCGACTTTTTCCACCCAAGGAGAAAATCTCCCTCGACTTTTTCCACAGCATGAGACGAGTGCAATGGGAGTTATTGCAACTATTGATCGCGGACAATTCTGACATAATAGCGCTCCAAGTTGAAGTTGAAGTGAAGGGTAGCTCCAGTGGCGCGATGTTTAATGCATTTCGGTAAAATTTCAAAGCTCGCAGCATCCAGTTGAGAAGTGAATATAGAAAATTGTGTAATAGACACTTGGTACTTTACTCTTCTCGATCCTTGATTGCTATAGACCATCTGTAAATATTTTTAAAATTGATTTTTAAGACAATGATAATTTTTCAAGTTAGTTTCAATTTTTCACGTTATATGATTCGTACCTCAAACGATTTCGCGATTCCAATTCCCGTCAGAGAAAATGAGCAACAATTAATTTCTGTTTCTTCGGACGTATTACCGATAAGACGAAGAGCAATTTCGTCATCAATACCTCGACTTCCCTAAAAAATCATTTTATCTCATTTTTCTGACTATGAAACTCACCAAAAAATGTATAGAAACTTTTCTTGCTTGTGGTAGACCAAGGAACAATTTCTGCTCTGTTTTCGCATCGATATCATCACCATTGAACAAAATGTACAGTTCTCCGACTTTTGTGCGGCCGTGCACAAGCTTTTCCAAGATTCTGAATTGTTAATCTATTAATGGGTGCAAATGTTTTGCATACCTGAGAGAATATTCGCAAAGCGCAAAGATGAACAAGTTATCGTAACTGATTGTTTTGGTCATGGTAAGAAGCTCCTCCTCAGATCGCTTATCAAAATTTCCCTGCGCAACCTCATTCGCACTATTTCTACAATTTAAAAAAAACTAACACTGATTTTGAGCGATTTAGTAGTTGCTTTGCTAAAGAATGATGCAATTTCTTCCACTTGTTTCTCATTAAAGCACTTCATTAGGCTATCGGCACACACGTTGACTCTTTTCGTAGTATTCTGGAAAGAATTGTATTATTTGGGTAATCTATTTGTGTTTGTTTACAGCCATAAACTCGATAGAATGGAAGCGGCGGCGTTCTGTCTTCTTCTCGAGTTCAAATAGCCGTTTATTGGTCGATCCGAGACTGATTCGATCATCATGAAGCAAGTTCTCGAAGAGCTTAGTCAGAATCTCGTTTGGTAGAGCTAGGAACGTAGTCATTGTGACCTGTCTACAAATCAAGGTTAATTATTAAATAAGGGCACGTAATATGAATAAATAAAGCACTTAACTAACAATAAGCAAATACATAAATAATGGAGTTGAATGATCCATAGATGGAATCGCGTCTAATTGGAGACGCCTAACCAGGTTATTCGATTCTCTGTGGCATCGCTTGTGTTGAGAACTTCGTTGACAATTTAAAAAAATTATTTTCATATTCACGCACACAAAATTTATGCTCATACAAAAAACCAGAATAAATTGTCTTGTAGGATAAAAAAATAGTCTTGATGGCGTATCCATCGCGGTGCGAGAGCAATTCTACAGTCATCACTACGGGCTGCACACACGTGTCACTGTCGGGAATGTCACTTGCACAACAGAAGATGATGAAATCGAAACGTGATCGAAAGGTGAAACCTTTCACAATATAAAACCAAACTGGTTCCATTCTCCATCGATATCGGGGCACGCGTTGTTTTACAGTTTGATAGAAATATCGTCTTCTTAGAATTTATCGATAGGCAACGAGTAGCAGTCTTTCGTCATCTTTTACAAGTGACCTTCAAGAAACAAGTGACCCTTTGACAACGGTCACTTTCACTCACGGAACTTGAAACTGAATGCTGATATTGTGTCAAAAACGTATTCTTGGCTACACGAAAGCCACTCGCTAGGCACAGTTGCGAGGGACGCTGTTGCTATGTGGGAAGGGAAGTATGGGCCCGATTGATGGGATTTGGGCAGGCCTAGATGGGCTTTTAATGGACTCGTGCAAAGTGAGGCGTACGAGATCTTTCATTGTATTTTGCAGAATTTGCAGGAAGATCAGGCTTGAAGCCGTTGGGTATAGTAAGAGACGACGATGCTACTATATCCAGTGTCACGATGGGGTGAAATTGCGTTCGAGGATAACCTGCGCCATTTTTCCTCAAGCCTCGGGCGACAAGAAACACATTTACAATCAGATGAATATTGATGCTCTTTTTTATCTTATGCAATGATGAAATGCGAAATTCTACGAAATTGATTGTTTAAAAATATATAAAAATTCGATGTGCGAATCATTTTAACAAGATGCAGGTTTATCATTTACAGTTGTTAATGAAATGTTTACAGCTCGCGAATTCATGCGAATTTCAACTGCGTTGGCGAATATCCGATAAGTCAATTTACAACTTGCGAATGCATGCAAACTTCAACGCATTTGGTTCCATTCCGCCACTGTGTATGTTATGACTGGAATCGGCTCCGAACCATGCCATGCTCCAGAGGCTTAATTGTTGTGCATTGAAATACAATCGATAATGATGTAATACCCATTCCAAGCGCAGAACAGCGGGTACGTCCAAGTGGAGTTAGTATAGAACGTATTTGTGGTGGAGTTAAGGAGGAACGTCTGGTGAAATAATTAGATTTACCACATACGCTAAGGATCTCACCGCTGCGGTGTAGCCTTTTGCACACGTCACGTTGGAGCAGAGGCGGTCATCGTTTCCGAGGAGTACAGCATCCTGAGAAGATCATTACTTCGGTATAAAGCGCGAGCATCCGTGTGTCCCCGCGCCCCTTCCTCCGGGTAACGGACAAAATAAGTCAACGGTACCATGGAAGCAATAATGAACAGCGAGGTCGTACGTACTTTTAGATAGCTCCGCGCGAGTAATTACAAGGTTGTTTTCATTACTCACCGTGTTAATCTCGTACTCGGTGGACATTGTGCCAGGAAGATCATTTGCCGACGTGAATAGATGAGGTGAAGGGGATGGGCACGATTGGCAATCTGTATTTGAATTTTCTTGACCTAATACGACTTTAAAACACATTCTTAATTCAATCAGCAACAAAACTTACCAGGAGTACGACAAGTGATGCTTGCCATCGCCGAATACACGAATCCTCCCGGAAGATCACCATCGTTAGAGTAGTTTTGCCTTGGACAAAGTTTTTTACTTCTTGAAGTCAATAAGTACCATTTGTTCCTGATTGTACAGTGAAGAGTAGGATTGAAATCAAAATAGGTTTTTCCAGTGAGGGGCGGATCATCATAAATGAACAAATCATCGGCAGTGTAAAGCTGGACAAAGCATGATTGTTGACCATTGACTATTATGTTATATCGCTCACTGTCAATAACCCTTTGTCACACTTAATTTTCTGGCAGTCATCCTTAGTATCGACATAGCGGTTCAGATGGCGAGTTGTGCATGTAAACCCCTTGGGACATTTCAATGAATCTGCCTCGTCCGGAATCGCAGGGCAACGATCGCAGGCTGTAAATAATCTTCTGTTTCCGTCGAATACGGAATATTCGAATAATAGCAATTTAAAATTCCGAAGTTCATTGGAAAAGAGGAATCAATAGTTGAACAATGTTCGTTTTTATAACTTCCTTGCTCATATTTGTTCTTGCATATACTATTCGTTGGTATTTTCACACTCACGTGGTTTGATTCCACAGGTCGGTCGTATGAGATTCGTTATTTTCTCTCCATCAGCGTTAGTAATTAAACCGTTCTTGCATTTCAACGACGCTGTAGCGTGCCAAGCCGCCGAGAGATTTCGGTACTGTACTTCATAGATTTCTGTCCGAATCATCTATAAACGTACCGTCACTACGGTTCTCGGATAGGGGCAAGTTAGTGTGCATCCTTCTCGAACAAACAGGTCCGAATTGAAGCTCATGTAGGTACCGGTGGGACAGTATGGAGCAGTTGTCTTGTTGCAGATGAAATCTTCTCCGCAACCACACGGAGCTTGAATAAACTAGCTTATTATTATTGACAATGATGTGTATCATGTAAGTAATAATAAACACAAATAATGCAGAAAACTTACTGAACACTGTATCATTTTTGTCTAATGGACAATCGACCTGATGTTAAATAGATTACCAAATATTATAGTAAATAACTACCTTTTTGGTAGTAGCGGTAATGTCAGTAGTCGTAACTGCACAGATGCAAGCCTGTTGACAACCCGTCTGATTCAGCACACTAAAAGGACCGTGGATACTCTTTCTTTCAGGAGTTGCATTGACGGCTTTGTAGGTCTGACTGTTAGCCTGGAACACTTACTGATGAGACTAATTCGATATTCAATACAAACCTCAAGAAGAAGTAGGGAGAACAGGAGAAGGAAGCGCATTGTGTCTGAGAGAAGTGAATGAGGAAGGAGATTCACTTCGGACTAGTCTGATTGCTCAAAAAAGATGTTTCATCTCCATAGCGAGAGCTATGGCAATGAAACATCTCGATCATGAGCTCATCAAGTACAGTGGAGTGGAACGCGATTTAGACTTCAAATACGAAGAGAAGTCTTTGAGGATGCCGACATTTTGGAATCGGAGTAAGGAAGCACAGGTAGTGAAGAGTTTATTGTTATTCTTGCTGTGATTTTTGTTAAATAAGTGATATTCAATTCATCTACTCGGTCGATGACTCATTCTCCGTACGGTGGATGATGTGGGCTCTGAATTTATTTTTTGAACAACCAGAATTTAATTTTCCAAGTTACCAGTTTTGCGTTGGCGAAATTTTTGGAAGAACCTCGTCAGCAGCTGGAATAGAAACCATTATGGCATTTAGGCCCCCTTGGCAAACCTTTCGTTGCCCCGTGCTCTTTAGAATGAATACAAGCGGGGATTGGAATGGGGTTATGGTAAGTAGGGTCTGAAAGGATACATTCTTTCGTCATCATCATGTAAGTGAGTAATCATGCTCGTTGCCACCGTTGTACTTTTTAAAAGTTTTCAATTTACTACAGGGTGCGCCAAAATTACCCGGACTAATTGAATTGATCACAGCTCCTTCATCATGATCGCTTAGTACCTTTGCTGGAGCAGTTCAAACCATAATGGTCCGAATATCCGATTCCCGGGTGAAAGTCAAACTTTGAACAACTGATGCGTGCTGGGTCGTTCACGCGCGCAATGTGTAGATATTGGTCCAAATAACATGCGGAGCTGAGTGCGACCACTTTGCGGAGCTGAGTGCGACCACTAGAAATGCCCCAAGCACCACTTCTTGGACTTTTTTGGTCGTTTTTAACCTACTCAAAGTTGACCGATCAAGCTCCGCATCGGGTCACTTATAAAGGATGGTAATAGCTACGCAACAAGCCCTTGGACGTTCAAATCGAAGCATTACTCGATTTGCCCGCCCTATGCGCAGGTTTTCATCGATTCCCTCTCCACACAAAGTGGGCGGCGCTTGCGGTCTCTAATCATAGGAAGGGATTCCAGCCCTCTTAAGAATGGTGTATACTAGAATATGGAAAGAGCTCACTCGAGCGAATAGCAATACGTTTCTCAAAAGTCTATTTTGATACACCACACGCGCTTTTCGATATTTTTTCAGTATTCTTTCAAATAATTTTACAGTGACTTGTTAATTTTACTTCTATGTCAAATAAACATGAACACGTATGTCTCTCAAAGCTATTTCTGCCTTTGAAATAAATTTATCATTGCTCGATTTTCGAAAATCTCGAAAAAAGGTAGCTCTGACGCGTTTCCATCATATTTCACTGTTGAATTTTCAGATAGAGATTCGTTGATCTACAAACTTTATATTAAATAACATTACTTCCTCAGTGAACGGTTCGGCAAGTTTGCCATTGATTTGATGGTCAACGCAAGTCGCAAAAGCTTTTCAAACCACCACGGTTGAAACGCGCGGACTTGAACCCTTCGGACCAGTATCATTTGAACTGCTCCAGCAAAGGTACTAAGCGATCATGACTCAATTGGTAAAGATAATTTGTTAGCACTAATATACTGCTAAATGTGTACAAGAGTTGGAATCACAGGTGTTACAATTTAAGGAGCTGTGATCAATTCAATTAGTCCTGGTAATTTTGGCGCACCCTGTAGTTAGTAAACTCACCCTTGCAGCCAGTCGCAATGTTAGATGAACGCCGGTCGGTAGTTCATGAATGTCAATCAGCATTGGGACAAACAGAAGGAAGAGCGGAACCACGACGCACAACATCGCGTTGTTGAGCTACGAATCGCCATTATTTGGGGCCAAAATTGATATTTGCCTGTAGAATGAAGAGATTCAGCATCTTCTGCGTGATTTCGTGCGTCTTGTGCGAGGCGCTGTGCTGAAATATCAGCAGCCACAATCAATGAGATGCTATCGGATCTGATGATCAAGCTGACCGATTTGGTGATTCTAAGGTTTTTAACTGCATCTATAGTAATGAAAATTGGCGCCGGAGCAACGATGAAGATGGAAGCGAAGAGGATGTACAATTCTGTATGATATTTTTGTATTTTATCCATTTACATGAGTAAAATTACCATATTTGAAGTACTGCGCTTCTCCAAAGGCCCCGAAGACAATGACGTTACCTCCGCGAGCCACCAGCCATTTCAGTTCGGGGTCCTGAATTCAGATTGACGCCAACGTCGAGATCAGAATCTTACTTGCTTAATTCTAGCAGAGTCGTCCGAATTCCGTCCGAAGTAGGCGAATCCGAAGACGTCGGCGGCGAGGGCGGCGATGACAACTGCCATCACGACAGCGATTCGTCTGGACGTAAACCATTATTGAAAATCGAAAGTCAGATGAGATATGAGACAATTTGCATTGGGTAGATGAAGTTCACAGTATTCCATTTCTCGCGGATTGTCTCTATTGCATTTATCAATGAATGAATTCTCGTTTAATAAAAGTATCAAAGACATTCTGAACAACCAAGCTTTACCTGTTATTCAACTTCAGGGTGTTACTCAATCCCTTGCTGGTTGCATTGTGCATGTGCATAACGACAAAGACGTAACAGGGAATGTGCAGAACGATGGCTGTTGACACCAGGAACTGAAATTAAAAACAAAAATAAATAAAAACAATAAATAACAACAACAACAACATGTACCGCGATCAGATGTGTGCTGTCGATCAGCCTGCAAATCGGTCCTCCACAGGAGAATCCCGAATAGGGAACAATGGCATTCATTGAGAGTGCGAAATTGAAGATCCAGTCAAACACTATTAGAAAAACCTGTGACATTAGGATTTAGGAAAGACAGCGAAACAAGAAAACCTCGTTCATCAAATATCCCATTCGAATCTCTTTGCTCATTACGTTCGAGTAAAACAATAACAGTAGCATGAGAGGATGCAATGAAAGAGTATTGAAGAAGGGAAGGATGAATTGAATGCTGAACGGGGCGATTTTTTTATTTTTTTCATTGATTTAAGGATACTTACTAATTGTATACTTCGAAGAGATAATCTCTATCTAATGCCATACCGAAGCGTAAGGAAATATTCGTAGACATTGAATAACAAGAAGCTAGCGTCTTCAATTTGACAGCAACTCTTGATTCCAAGCAGGTGAAGTGAGAATACGGACAACGACATTAACACTTATCGTTGCAAGTTTTAGGTTTGGAGTTGAATGTAAGTGCCAAAATGTGCACGAAGCATTCACAAAGACACTTTTTCGTATTGCGTTAGTTCATTTAACTTGAGTTCGGAATTTTTTACAATACCTGATGCAACGTTCTGCTCATTTATCTAGCCTTGAAGAATTTCGAAATACACTCATCTGTATCTCAATGAGAGATTTGAATTCCAGCCATCAGACGCGAGGGCGAGTGTATCGACTTGGAAACTACGGCGTCACTGGTGTACCCAGTTTAGTGTTTGACAGGTGGAATTGTTCGTGAGAACTCGCTCTTTCGTCAGTTTGATTCCCAAGAAAGTAGCACTACGCACGTTCAAATGGAGGCGTGAGGACATTTAAACAGAGAAAATACCAAAATCAGAGCCTCATCTGCACTTGAGCACAAAATGTTGATCGATTGGAACTTTGAAACAAATTGTTAATGGAATCATAACACTTTATCCCTTTCTCGGTCAAAACAATGAATAACAATTGGATAATCTAATCATCGACTATGCATATGACTCATACGTCGCACTGTGCTGGCGGTGACTTCTGAAAGAAATTAACTAAGATTATTAATTCAAATTTACCCTTACCAGTCTTGTGTGGGCGAATTTTTCGGTAGAATCGAGCCAATATCTGCAAAAATACAATTGTGACGAAAGGTTTTGGTTTCCAATTTGGAAATTCCAAACCTTTCGTTGGCCGGTGCTTTTTAGTAGAGTTCGTAATACGGGGCGGGTAATTCCGACTCGCGCCGGGTCGCGCGCTCGAGAAGTGAGGAATGGGAATACCCGACACTTTTGGAGAAAAGTGCTCAATTACCCGACACCTTGGCAATTTTTATGATCATATCTCAGCAAGATGAGCACTAAATTGAACACAAATTTGACACTACACATAACTTTTGATTCTCTTTCGATTGATGTTAAAATCGTAGCTAAATGTTGAGATTTTATTTTTGGTAGAGGTAGGTCAAAAGTGAAGAACTTGACCTAATTTGAATTGAAAATAGGTTTACTATCAATAAACATGACCCCCTGAGAGTTTAGACTTGAATGAGCAACGGTGAAGCTTGATTTTACAACGATTGAGATGTTTCTTTCTGATCTCTGAACGATTGCCTGAAAGCACTCTGTTTGCTCTGGTACGTTGAAAAGGCCGGCCTAAGCAAGTGGGAATGTAAGAGATTACCAATTGTAACGTATTACGGCTCATAAGGTCTTGAATACAGTGACATACCTCGTGAAACAGCCAAAAACAGTGTAAATGGCAACTTGAATTGCGCAAGCGACCACTCGCTAGAAGGCCGATCGGACGAAATGATGGTAATGATTTGTCTCACGATGCTAATTGCGCGCTTATGTATCGCGAACTGATCGAATACGAACAAAAAAACTAGAACTTTTAACTCTCAGGTGTCGGGTAATAGAGAGATTTTGGCGGGTCGACCCGGATTTCACTCCCTCTCATTCTTCACTCGCGGGTACCCGAAGTGTCGGGTAGTGCTGGATTTCGAACTCTACTTTTTAGTAGAAAAACAAGCGGAGATTGAAATGGGCAGAAGGAGAGAAGGGTCTGAATCAAATCGAATCGCCATTTGTTTTATTATTATTTTTTGTAAGCACCAGGGCTCAAGAGACCAATTTGTTTCAGCCAAGATGTTTCACAAAATTGCAGGTGTACCCTTGCCACGATTCGCAATGTGAAGTGAACAAAAGAAGGGAGGAAGTGAATGTCAACAAGCATCGGGAGAAACAAGATAATGAGTGGAAAGACGACGAATAGGAGAGCGTTGTTGAGCTGAAATTAAATATTTTCTAATATTAGAATGAAATTAGTCAAATTTCTACCATAATAATGAATAGGTTCAGCATCATTCTCGTGATTTCGTGCGTTTTATTTGATGATGCGGCCTGAGTTCTCCAATGAGTTTCGATATGCGTAAAATTGTACTATCCTTCTACGGTCAAGATTTTTTTCATTTTAGGTTACCATATCGAAAGTATTGCGTTTCTTCGAATGTGCCGAAGATAAATATCTGTCCACCGTAATCCGTCAACCATTGAAGATCGAGTTCCTGGAATTATGAAACTTGTTTTTCTTTATTTTCTTAACCAAAAAATTCAACCGCAACGCTCTTATTGTTTATCGAACACGCCGGTAATTGATAGTTCGTTCTTTTTCTTTGTGTTTTTTACTGACTTCCTTTATCCTCTCCGCGCCGTCAGCATCTCGGCCGAACACTGTGAATCCAACGACATTGACGACCATTGTTCCAGTAAAGAGCGCCATCAAGAAGACGACCCACCTGAGAAAATGGATGCTTTTACTACCAAGTAAGCAAGAAAACCAACCCAAAGCTCAGTTTGAGCGTGTTGCTCAACCCCCTGCTTGTCGCCTTGTGCATGTGAATGACGACCAGCATGAAGGGAGGAATGTGAGCGACGATGGAAAAGGAGAGGAGAAACTGGATTTACGGATAAGTAGAATCCCGAAATAAAGAAAATTACCATGAACAGATGTCGATTCTCGATAACTCTACACACTGGCCCTCCACACGAAAACCCAGAGTAGGGTGTGATTGCATTCATTCGAAACGAGAAATTGAAGATCCAGTCGAAAACGATTAGGAAAAGCTGAGAAAGTGACTAGACATGAAGTGAATTATGTAGCATACCTCATAAAGGAAATATCCAATCCTAATTTCCTTACTCATGACATTGGAGTAAAAAAGCATAATGAGCATCAGTGGGTGCAATGATAGAGTATTGAAGTAGGGAAGTATTAGTTGAATACTTTTAAATAACATATACTGTAATTAAAACATTAATAAATACTTACTAATTATAAAGCTCGAAGAAGAAATCTCGATCTAATTCTAGTCCGAACCGCAGCGAAACATTCGCTGACATTGAGTTTGTTGAGATCCATTTCTCCTCTCAAGACTATGATTAGAACAGGTGAAATGCTTATGTTTCTTGTACAAATAGTAGCATACTTTCCCAATCAGTTGCATGTAGGTTTTCAACCAGAGAATTGTTCATGATTCTTTGAATACTATTATTTTTGCTTTTAAAGAAGGACTTATGTCAATATCAAGCTGATATAGCTGAGAGCATAGGCCAGTCGATATCGACAACCATGTTAGAAATCCAAAGTTTGAAAGTTCTAGGATTGCTCAGAGCCAAGCTACACGAGCTCAAAGTTGACCCTCAAGATCAGGGATGCGCGCGCGATTCAAATCACAAGGAGTTTGGCACGTTGCCAAAGTCCCTGCTAAACATAGGAAAAATTCCAGCGCTTGCTCGGAAGAGCATTTTCCTTATTTTTAGTTCGTTTTAACCTCTTTCCTTGTTATTGATCGTTTATATATACGCTAATTAATGTTTAGAGGCCACCGAACTTTGCTTTAGCACCAATTTGACCCGTAAAATGCCATGAATCTTTGAAATAACGGACAACAAAACTTTGCTAGTTCTCGGTGGTCTTGTTTTCATGTATTACTCGATGTTATTGATGTCGGTTTATGTTATTTATGTTTCTGTTTCACGCTAATACCATCCCTCAGGCCAACGGAAGGCAGTCCGAGTCGAGGAAGTATCTCCTGCACGTGGGAGGATCGACAAAATGATTCAGGTTTTCATTTCTCTCCTTGTTCGCGACTTTGTTTCCTTTGCTGGCCGTGTTTGAGCAATTCCAGCAGCTTCGTTGCTGGCTGGCAAGCAACGGCCGAGTGAGGAGGAGAGGACGAGTGCTATTATGCAAGGTTTGAAGCTTGAAATAACTTGTGGTAAATACCTGATGGCCTGAATGCCGTAATCACTGGTCGTTTAGTGTTCAA
>LS589208.1:50168-66012 GCA_900490775.1 Pristionchus maxplancki
TTGAACACTAAACGACCAGTGATTACGGCATTCAGGCCATCAGGTATTTACCACAAGTTATTTCAAGCTTCAAACCTTGCATAATAGCACTCGTCCTCTCCTCCTCACTCGGCCGTTGCTTGCCAGCCAGCAACGAAGCTGCTGGAATTGCTCAAACACGGCCAGCAAAGGAAACAAAGTCGCGAACAAGGAGAGAAATAAAAACCTGGATCATTTTGTCGATCCTCCCACGTGCAGGAGATACTTCCTCGACTCGGACTGCCTTCCGTCGGCCTGAGGAATGGTATTAGCATGAAATAGAAACATAAATAGCATAAACCGACATCAATAACATCGAGTAATACATGAAAACAAGACCACCGAGAACTAGCAAAGTTTTGTTGTCCGTTATTTCAAAGATTCATGGCATTTTACGGTTCAAAATGGTGCTAAAGCAAGGTTCGATGGCCTCCAAACGTTAATAAGCGTATACACGATCGATAAACAAACTGAAAATAGGCGAAAACGAACTAAAAACAAGGAAAAAGTGCTTTTGAGCAAGAGGTGGAATTTTTCCTGTATTTAGCAAGTCCGTAGTTTCGTTTCCGTAATTTAGGAGTTTACTGTGATTTGAATCCCGGGCACTTCGTTGTAGGAGTCCCCAATTTTGATTGAGATAAGTCCTTCTTTAATCGGTGTGTGGACCATTCAGTTCAACATCAACTCGAGTATCTCTTCTTTCTGCGATTTCGTCTAGCGAGCCGGTGAGAACCAACGCGAAATGAAGAGATCAATCTCAACCCCTAATCACGAACCACTGCTGTGAGCGAGAACAGCTGAATTTCGTCTGCGGCTTCCTATTTCTAAGTGAAACTTACAAATCTCAGCGCCAAATTGAGAAGAGAAGCTACTGCAACATTTTGAACTACTGCGAAACGTTCACAATAATGACAAAAGTGTTCAATGGGAAAAAAGATTTCTCCAGTGTACAAGATCTTTCTCCATCTTGATTCTTGCTGCGCAAAAAATCAAGTGGGGGTGCAAAAGTGAACATTCCTGGAAACGCACGACCAAACCTCCAGAGCTGGTTGCCACCTGCGAAGAACAAAGGTTTCTAGTTTGCTGAGGGTGACATGGAGTCTCTTCACCCCGCACTGTCTCTAGCGTACAACAACGGATAGAGAGTGTGAGTAACGCAGAGACATATTTCGCACTATTGGTGGGGATGCACTAACTTCAAGTCCTCACTAGTGTTGAAAAGTCATGCTTCTGCTCTTGTTCATTTTCTTCATTTCTGAGGTAATATTTGTGATTTTCTTGTTCATTTTTTCTCGCAGATCAAAGCTGTTTGCTTCATTCAAACTACATCTTCTTCTCCCCTAATAGTTATCGACTATTTTGTCTCCATCAACGAGTCACAATGCAGATTGGAGTGCTTGAAGAATGCGGATGTTCGTTTCGATTAAAAATCTGGCAGGAAATGAATAATTTCAGTGCTCGGGCCTCTCTTATTTCCCTCTGACAACGAAATGCATGCTCCACGGACCGCTCAGTGGCACTTGCTCATTCCCATTTGAGTACTGGGCACGCAGTGAGACTGGATGCGAAAGTAATCACTTTTATCTATTTATTTTTGATCTCTGCTGACTTTCAGAGGGCGACGTCACCTCGAACTACGTCCCGTCCTCCTGCTTCTCATCCGCCCTTCTCAAACCAGAATACGTAGTCAGGTACTCGGATTAGTATCTGGCTAATTTCTCAATGAGCATGTCAGTGACGGATTCCCGATCTGTCCGGGTCTGCCCGTAGAGGGCGAGGCGACCGGGCGGCTGTGGGTGGTGAGGTGAGCTACATTTTCTCAGAGTTTACCCAGATAGGTTTTGATACTCTCAGTGTAATCTTCCCTAATGGAACTTATCGTTCCTTTGCTAACGATCGAGTGCTGGAGATGGCGTGGGGCCAGACGAGAGCGTCGTTCGTCATTCGATTTATCAGGTGGTTTAATTAATTAGTTAATTAATTATGTCGTTTTGCGATAGAAGCGGAGTGACATTCATCGACGAGTCCATCTACGCTGCAACTTGCGCCTATTTTCAGGATGATAGTCAGTATTTTTCACGTGGACGATCTGAAAATGATGTATTTAGCCTCCAACACCTGCCCCTGCACTGCGCTCGCAATTGAGTCTACAGCGGCCGCAGCCTACTCGGATGTGCTCCCGTTCCGATCCGAGCCCCAAACTGCCTGCCCAAGTGGCTACAACACCAGGTATGTGTATCGTCTTTTTGGAATCTCGTCAGCTCTTGATTTTCATTTATTGTAGAGGTCTCGCCCTGAAGAACATGAAAACCGTCGACTACCCTGCAAACATGTTTCTCCGGTGCCGAGCAGGGCTATGGATTCTCTCCGCAGCCCCTTCAGCGAGCCAGTTCAACTCATGGGAAGTGGCTGCAGGCGCGTGCTACAGATAGGGAATGATGTCTCTCAATCATGATTGATCGCTCTACCCAAATTCGAATAAATAAATGTAATTCTTTTTTTCGTACACATCTGTGACGTACCATCTTCCGTTCAACTCCACTAATCCTCCACTCTATTCCTCCTCGATAGTCAGACGCCCATCGCTATAGAGATGAAACATCTCCCCTGCGCCATCAATATAAAGCCATTGGGATCTCCTTCCCCCATTCACTTCTCTCAGACACAATGCGCTTCCTTCTCCTGTTCTCCCTACTTCTTCTTGAGGTTAGGATTAAATATCGAAACTGCTCTCACCAAGTATCTATGTATTCCAGGCTAGCAGTCAAACCTACAAAGCCGTCAATGCTACTCGTGAAAGAAAGAGTATTCACGGTCCTTTTAATGTGCTGAATCAGACGGGTTGTGAACAGGCTTGCAACTGTGCAAGAGGAGACGCGAGGGATGTTTTCCTAATCGATTTCATCACTAATTATTTAATTACAGTGCCGAAATTTGTGATCAATTCTCATCGGTAATTCGTCCTCTAAACTGTACTATTTATTACTACACAACTTCATGGTGTTCATTTCTTGGAGATTTCACGATCAATACTTGCATTCTACCGATAGTAAGAGGAGATGGGATAGTTGACAAGTAAAGAAAGTATTCAGGTCGAGTACCATCTAGAAGAACCTCAGACTACGACTACTGCCATTACCTCTACTACGAAAAAGGTTATTGATTTTTCTACTCACCACTGCTACACCTAAGGGTATTTATTATTTTTTATCATTTGTAAATGAAGCAATTTTCAGGCCGTCAATTCATGCGCACCACCGGGAGCACTTGATCCAGTATTCGGTACACGATCTTTCACTTATTTCGAAAAACAAACATTTGAAGATCCCTGCGGTTGCGGACTGACGTGTATCTTTAACTTGTCTACTCTTCCTTACTGCCCCAGAAGCGAGTATGTATACTATTAGAATTGGCAATCCGGGGTTAACGGCTCCGCTACGAGAGAGGGGAGGGTATCTAGCGGCTCCGCTACCACCGCTACGCTACGATTTCGAGTCTTCCCTTTTCACCATAGCGCTTATCGGTGACCTAGACTCGTAGCGGTTTGTAGCGGGGGTAGCGGAGGCCCCTCCCCATTGCGGATCCGTTATGGCGCTACCGCTATGCCGTTTAGCCCTATGTACTATGCACGCTGCGATTCGACGAAGTTGGTTCGAGATGGATGCACACTTACATGTCCGGATCCGAAAGCCCATCTCGTGGTAGGTCCATTCATCAGACTAAAAAAAAGTTCCACTAATTCAGTACCGCAACAACTCCGCCATTTGGCTCGAAACGAAGTCTCTCTCATGCGACAACGGCGTGACCAGAAATTCCGAAGGAAAGAAACTGTTCAATCTCTTGCGAACCACATGTGCATTCAAAGGTGAGTGAGAAAAGAAAAAGTCGCATGCCGACAAAAAGTGAAGGCAAAAAATAGCACCTTCCAATGCCAAAAATGTCGAAAAACGGCCTAAGAGAAAAAACGGTACTAGGCCGGATGATAACCGTCGGATGAGAACCGACTGGATGAGAACATCCAAATTTTGAAAAATCATTTTTGTGGTATTGTGAACATATACTGGCAAAGTTCTACAGCCCTATAAAAAAATTGTGGTTCTCATCCAGTCGATTCTCATCCGACGGTTATCATCCGGCCTAGTGCCGAAAAAACATCACAAATATAATAAGACCTCTATACAAAGCTAATGCCCCTTTTACAATGCACGCCCTTGCTACAAATATTTATGAAGTTGAGGGATATCTGAGGACTTTTTCAGATTGCGATGACTGTCGTACGGTCCCGGATGAGGTGGAGGCCTGTCCCAATGGCAACATATGCACAACTCACTATCTGAATCGCTCTTTTGATTCACTTGGTTGCTCGAAAATAAAGTGTGATCTGGGGCGATTGGCGGTGAGACATATTTTTCTTCCATTAATGAGAACAAATAATTCAGATCTATGACTCTAACAAAGCGTTGATGAATGTTGACGACGTGTATCTTTATCACAGTCATACGATGTACTGTGCTTATGATCGCATGTGGTATGTATCTAGGGCTGACATAGGAAGAGAATACACTCCTCATTTCGCATTCTCTCTCACCAGTCCGCTCGGCGAGAAAACACAGACTGAGGAGACTTTTTTCATTTGCCTGCCCTATATATGTGCTTGAAGGAAGTGAACATATTCGTTTAAGGGACAACTATAATCTAACAGAGAGAGTTAACGTGGATGAGGTGCAGAGTGTTAATTGCCGCTTTTTTGAAGGTATCCCCTTTAATTATTATCGATGACTAATAACTGATTAGATTGTCACTCCTGCCCTGATCCTTCGCCTTATTTGCTCAAGTCTTCAAATGAACTTCCTGACAATATGACCGGCAAGTACGAAATCAACTTGGTAAGACTATAACAACAGCACGATTTTTCTATAAACAATTGTCTTCAGAATGCTGTTCAACGCGGAGACGATGAGTTCCTCTGCTCTAATGTCACGTGTGCTACCGGCTACTCTCCATCTGTGAGACCTTCAGACTACGTAATCGAATCTATTTTGCCTTTAAGGTCTTCGTTCAAGATTACAACCGTGATGCCGACACTTATATAACTTCCACGTATCAGCAGACGTTGGTCTGCACGGCAGACAAGAAGCCTTTAGTGAATGAGAGTACTTTTTACGGAGTATCAATTGAGGCGATGGAGCAGAGCATTCGTGCCGCAGTACTATAACTCAAACGGATATCCGGAATGGCAGTTGAAATTCGCATGTCTTCGCGAGCTGTAAACACCTCATTGATATCTGTAAATGATAAACCTGCATCTTGTTATCAAGCTACAGTTAACTACTCACGCATTTAATTTATATTTTTAAATTGCAAAGAAAGGAGAGAGAATTTATCAGAATTCGGTCATCCATTGGATTCATTTGATAGAAAATATGTTTATTGTCGCTTGAGGGGGACAACAACGCTGTGCGCATCGTCGTCTCTTACTATTTCCTATGGCTTCATGCCTGAACTTACTGCAAATCCTGCAAAATCATCCCAATGAAAGATCTCGTACGCTTCACATTGCACGAGTCCATTGAAAGCCCATAAAAGCCTGCCCAAATCCCATCCATCGGGTCCATACTTCCCTTCCCACATAGCAACAGCGTCCCTCGCAACTGTGCCGATCGAGTGCCTTTCGTGTAGGCAAGACTATAGTGTTGACCAGCATTATATTCTCCGGTTCGGTTGGTGATAGTGACCGCGGTGGTACTGCATACAAGAAACGATGGCCAAAAGAGTATCCGCAGAAATTTAATTTGAGATGCGGTACAATTTAGCTTCACAGGTGTAGATTATCAGGAGTTCTTATCATCAGCCTCCTGGGGTTCGGATATTTTCGGATTGCAAATACAAATTTTGATCTCGCTATCTCAGAATACTCGTCCAGTGTGGTTTTACGACGGATGAGTCGTCGACCGAGTCGATAAAGTTATTGATCGTAGCTTATACACATGTTCACGAAAAGGGGTGGTATTGATACATTGATTTATCGTAGAATATATTGTGTGAACGTGGAATGTTATCGAAGATGATTATTCCTTTGAATTTTGGAGTGTACAATTCCTATTTGACAAGTATTTCTCCGCAATGTTCGACAAGCTTTTTAAATCCCTCGTTCAATGGCAATTTCTCGACATCCTTCAGAAATTGTTGATAGCTAATATTTCGCTCGTTAGCATAGAACAAGAGTGCTTCGACAACTGCTTGTTCTCCAGGGAGGACCTCTGCAATAACAAATATATCACTACGTCGAATACTGTTTTAGAAATACAATTCTCTTGTAAAACACACGATCGAAACAGGTGATGAAGTTTTCCTCCTTCTCCTTGGCCTGCAGTAAAATATTCTCTTCACAAATTGATTCGAAACATACTTGATCCTTGGTATTCGCAAATACGGCAGTGCATATGAGGAGAAGGATGAACGAGGCGGACTGCATCTTCATCGTCGGTTAGATACAAACAGAGAATGCGATGTTTCCATTGCTGACCGGCTTCTTTTTGTAGAGTTTTTTTTGCATAATTTGGCCCGTGTCGATGTGGAGAAACAAAAGCAGGAAGGAGGAGAAAGAAGGAACGAAAACATCCACGACATTGTCAGCCGATTCCCGAATTTCACAATCTGAAACTATTTTCGATTCCTCATTTTTCCTACTCACAGAAGAAGAATCAGAGCAGTGTTGCCTGCCGTGAATAAATTTTTTAAAAAATGTTATCAGAAGAATAATTATGAATTCGCCGACATCATAATGTGCCACATATTCTCAACAGTTTGACAAAACAATCGGATGGTTACAATTCTTTCCTGATCTAAAAAAATGATCTTCGGATTGCTTGATGTTTTGGCGAAAGGGTTGTTTTCCCCCTATCACGATGTTTTGAGCCTCCGCATTCAAATATTTCATCGGGGCCACGAGTAACACTGACAACTTCCTTCCTGGTCGAAACCATAATTTCGGAGATCACAGAGTCGACTAAAAATATCTATTATCGTTGGAAACAATCTTAAAGAGAAAAAATTTGATTTTGAATCCTCTGCACATTGATATCGAGAAGTTTTTAACCTCTAAGGATAGGCTTGAAGTGACTGAATTATGTCAGGGGATCATTATTCGCAGAACTTATCACTGTCTGTTGCAGTGACAAAAATTAAAATTGTCGTTACCCGACATGTCCAGCATCAAAAACGGTAATTAGCTCAACACAAATTGCAATCAAGTACCACTGAAAACGAATTAAAGATGAAGAGAATAATATATCACTCACTCAATTCACCTGCTCTTACTTCCCGCTCACGGGAAAGAGCTAATATATCTCAGTCAATGCCAGCAAACGAATCGTTAAGATTTGGCCTCGAATTTGATCGGGGTTTTCTCTGTGATTTCTATTATAAGTAAGCATTCCACCTCATAGTATTCCACCCCATATCCACTTCTTCTTTTATTCGATTTAAGCATTCAACTTGTCCTTCCTTTCCTCAACACTTTCTCAACGCATCCGACGATGCTTTTCCTCCTAATTCACTCCAAAATCATGAACAAAGGATTGCGAATTGGGTTTTTCTGTAATGAAGTAAGTCTACCAATTTCAGTTATTAAAGACGCAATAGTAATCGAACGACTGAACTGCAGAGTGCGCTTGTCGTTTGGGATTGGATCTTCAACTTCTCATTTCGAATGTATGCAATCACACCGTACGCGGGATTCTACTGCAGCGGACCGGTCTGCAGGATGATTGATAATCGAAATCTGTTCATGGTTACTTTCCAAATTTACTGTCATTGTTGATCGGATGAGAACTATTTCGCTATACCGTCTCTGACATAACAGTTGTCTCTCGCCTACTCTTGGTTCTCACCCGACCTAGTGCCTTGTAGAAGATAAACGAAACTTTATTCCAGTTCATGCTCTCAACCGCCATCGTTCTGAACATTCCCTGTTTTCTCTTTGTAGTTATGAAGATGCATAACGCCACTAGCGGAGGGTTGAGTAGTACCCTAAAACTGAATGACAGGTGAAATACTCTCAGACTCGAAGCATATTTGTCCCTGATGTTTGCATATTTACAGATCCATGGCTATCTTGATGGTTGCTTTCATTGCTTCCATGGTCGCAAACGTATGCGGATTTACCGTTTTCGGTTTCGATTCGGACGGCGCAGCGGCCATAAAGAATGTAGGATGGAATCTGCTTCATCAAATCAAAATTTCAGTTTAGGAACCCGAATTGAGGTGGTTTCTGGATCGCGGTGGGCAGGTTTTTCTTTTCGGTTCCTTCGGAGACACGCAGCATTTTCGATATGGTTTCGATTCTTTTAATTATTCATGTAATCTCTCTCTCTCTCTCAAAATCTTTTGATTTGTGGCAGAACTCTACATTCTCGGCGTTTCAATATTTACTTGTGCTCCTACTCTTGCTATTATTACATTCGATGCGGTGCGAAATCTGCGATACACTAAATCGGTCAGTAGTTTTGAAATTTCCTAGTGGGCTTCGAACACACGCGTTATACGAAATTAAATGCAGGTCGCGGCTTCAAACAAAACTCATCAAATGACGCAGAAAATGTTGAGTCTCCTCGTTTGGCAGGTAAGCTAATGGAATATCGCCTTATTTTGTGCTTTTATTTATTCCAACCAAAGAGTTTAGCAGACCAAAAAATCATGGACGTGTGAAGAAAGTGTGAATCTAACAGCCAACTTCAGCTAAACAACGCAATGTTGCACGTCGTGTTCCCTCTTCTCATTTTATTCGCCCCGATGTTGTTTGACATCCACATGCTTCCCGTGTCGATTCTGGTCTTTTTACGAGTGGCAGCAGCGGTAAGAAAAATTAAACATTATGAATTGTAGGAGAGAGGCCGGAATTTCTTAGAAAAGTAAATAATTTGCAGACATTCATGTCCTTCTGCCCGTTTCAATTCCCTCTCACTTTCATATGGAAAAGCACGGGGCATCGGAAGGTCAGCTTGTTTGTGCAGGCGGGACGACAACAGAATATTTTTTAGCAACTGGTGCACATTTTGCAAAAGTTCCGACAAAAGATTCAGAAAACCGGTAAGCGGATAGCCGAGAAGTGATCATTTGCTGTTATTCAGAGAATTCATCCAGTACGGTGCGGAGACTGAGCAATCGACCGTAATTTGATCATTATTTGCGAAAAACACATGGAAGAATGCGTGGTTGCATGCTCGATTTTCTGTCACAGTGATTGATTTTTTTTAAAAATCAGGTCGATGTGGAAAATAAAAGTTGAAATTTCAACTTCCGTGATACTGTCATCGGAACTCAAATTTTATATCGCAGTTTCGTAAAAACAATGTGTGAACATTGGAAAAAATTGCGTGACTCTAAGACGACACGTCACTCTGCAATTCATTGATAATTCTTATTTTTCTATATTTGTATCTAAATTGCTTTCCGAAATGGCCTTGGATGCACTCTCTGACGATCTTCTTGTTTTTCTCGTCGAATGTTTTCGATTTTTCTACTTCTTCTAGAAATTCTTGAAAGCTAAGACTGTTCTTGGCAAGTCGTATGATATCATCGAGGTACGGGATATCTGCACCATTCAGTTTTTAAAAAAAACCGTTCACAAAGCACTTCCTATACAGCCCGTGAATGTTCCTTCCTTTTCGGCCTGCAATACATACATTCCTTCATAAATTTGTTCGAAAATACCTTGATGGTTGCAAATGCGATTGATGAGATAAGGAGAATACAGAAGAATGGCGGCATCTTCCTGAAAGGAACGTTCAGTTAGCCACATGAAAAAAGAAGAAGAAATTGAATTGCCTTACATGACAAGGGATTGATTTGCATAATCTGTTCCCTGTCGACGTGATGAAGTAACAAAACATCCATGTTACTATCAGTCTCTGATATTATCACCTAGATTGTATTCGTAATTGTCAGAGGTCATGAAAAAACATGAACCCTTGTGGCGGCGATCCGTCACTCACATTATTCAGTTATGACTTCTGGTGGCGCTTCCTCACAAGCAGTTGAACGTCGATATCCCGGGCACTAATTCGACATTTTTCCACATCATTTGCCCATTCAAACCCGCAATGGATACCCAATCTTTTGCTCTACTCGAACTACTGCCTCTGGAGCTAGTCTCGCAGATATTCGAATACGCCCATGAATCCTTGTACGCCCTCCGATTGGTGAGCATTTTGACATTAACCAAGCTACAAATTTTATCGCCACCTCAGGCTTCCCGTGCACTCCGCATCAGCATTAGCAAGCATGTGATTGGGCGCTATCCGAATCTGGTCAAGTGAGTTTTAAAGAAGGCGTCCCACGAGGTGATATGATGGGGTCCAACCACGAATGACGTGCAGAATCAATGCAAATACTGTAAGGAAGAGGGTGAGAGAGCGAGAGAGTCAGACAAACAGAGTGCTCCCTCCTCCCCTCTCCCTTCCCTTCTCCCTCTTCCCCCCTTCCCTTTGCACCGCGCATCTTGATTTTCCCTGCATTATCGGAAAATTTTGCGCGCGCATAGCTCGCTTCAAAGTTGAGCTAGAGCACTAGGATTCAAGGGATAAATATGGCTACGCTTCCAGATTATCTGCGAAAAAACTCGTGGGACGGCTTCTTTAAAAAAATGTTTTTTATAATCCTTCATTTACTCAGGCACGCAATCGTCAGAGGATCTGATTTCCTCCATCGAGATGGAAAAGTTAAAATAGTTATGCGAGTTCCGAAGCAACAGGCCCGACTTTTCAAACTGCGATTCCAAATACTGCAGCCTCCAGTTGGTTTGATATTGGAAAGCGACAGAAACTCTGCGCGTGCTGAAAATGTTGTAAGCTTTATAAATACTGCGCAGATTAGTATTGTTAATGCACTATTCAGAATTCCTACGCTTTAACGGTCGGCCAAACCAGCGATAACACCGAAATAATCGATTTCGTTCGAATGTGTCTCGGAAGACAGTTGAGAATACTGTTCTTAGAGGAATGCAACGATAAGACCACTTTGGAAATTATTACAAAACAGGCGGAAGGAATAGTTATCAGTAAACTATCTGTGACGAGCAGAATACTCACAGAGGATACTGCGTATGAATTTAAATCCTAGCCGATTACAATTTTTTACTTGCAGAAGTCATATCTTGGAAATAATCGAAACGTGTAAAGTCGGCGGAATTATTCTAACTGTTGAACAGGTTCGAATTTCGGACAAAAGTGAGTACAGTTCTTGTAATGATTATTTATCAACACAATTTCAGAAAAGTTCCTTCTCGACTTGGCATCTTTTGTTAGAACAATCATGTTAAGTCAACAAGAAGCCGCGCCTGTGACTCCCAACAACTGTTATATGTTTGGACTTTTCGATGTTGACTGGGCACCGATAATTATCGAAATGTTCAAGAGAAAGCTTGACAGACTACTGGTGCATAACCGTAAGTACCCTACCTATCTCAATATGAGCAACTCCGAAATTCTTCGAGAGGTCAGTATGAATTCGTGTGGTTTAAATTCCTCAATTTCCACGAAAATTCAAAAACAATTTCAGCAATTACCTCAACTCGGCAAGAAACTTTGGTTTTTGGCTACTTGTTACGCATATTCAAAAAATATACATTGCATGGTTAACAACCATGAAGTGAAAGGTAGTCAATTCGTATTTTTTAATATTGTCTACTAATATTGTCATTTTTAGTGATTTCATCACCGACCAACACACTGCACATCATACATTCGTCTCGAGTGAACGAATCTTGATAATTTGCCTCTGAATTTTCCTACCTCAAAAACGCACTAGCATTGCGTCCTTTTCATAATTTGCATCTATCGAACGTGTTGCTTCGTTAATTCGCGACAATGTATTGACTGTAGATTGAAATAAAAAATGAGCCATTGCGATGATTGCAGACGAAAATACCTTCTGGTGGGGAACCCAGAGTAAAATGTTTCCACTTTTGGTGCGAAAATATTTCCGGTAAAATTGATCTAGCCATTGATGCAGGAAGGCCCCCTGGAGTTGCTCATCTATTCATTTTTGATGCTGAGAAACAAAAAAAGGCGTCTCGCTGCACTCATTGTTTAATCGTTAAACACTCCTTTCTTTTCGTTTTCGCTATTTTCATTATGGGAAACAGCAAATCGAAAAAAGCGGAATTCGAACAACTACCTCAAGAACTCATCTCGGAAATTATCGAATACGCGCCTTCATCCATTCCTGACCTCAGATTGGTCAGTTTCAATCCCATTTTATCTCCTCATTTGCCTGTACTCTTTTGATCAAAGCCATTTCTAGGCATGCAGGTCGTGGAAATATCGCGTGGATAAATACTTGGTCGGGCGAGGCAAGCTGGTCCGGTCTCTCGTCAGGTCTGCATTTTATGTGCTAATATATTTCAATGGATATCCTCAGTGTTCTACAAATCAATGGGGAAGACATCTTCCTCTTTTCTGGAGACAATATTCAAATAACAATGGAAGGCCCTACTGCTAATTCGGGATTGTTTGCGTTGCGATTCAAGCTCATGTGCCCGACCGCAGACTTATTCGATCGATTCGTCAAAAATCGGGGTGAACACAGGTGGAACAAGAGTGTAAGTATCCCTCCAAGATTTGGCTCAACAAATCCGTCGCTTGCAGTACTTTTACAGTGTGCAAGTCGATGTTTCCGACTGCGCCACACTCGAGTTTGTGCGTCAGCTCATTGGGAGTCGGCTAGATTATCTGACCATGGAAGAGTGCAACGAGAACAAAGCAGCTGATGCAGTTACCAAAGTGACTGAGGGAATACAGATCAATGTGGTGACTGTGAAAAGCATGAACCTGACTCAGGCTGCGGTGTACGCATTATTTTATATTCTAAACATCTTCTCCCGTTCATTCCCCCCCGTTCATCAATGTCCAGTTCAAATAATGGCTCCCAATTACAGACAAAAATCCAATTACAGAACACATCTCGTTGACACGATTCGGGCTAAAAAATGTCGGAGCACTAGTTCTACAACTAGGAATCATTGGATCGGAAAACCCCAGTGAGAAGTCATGACAAATAACTTTTTTGTGAAAGCACACTTCAGGGCAAGCGCTATTGGATCTCGCATGCGTTGTGAAAAGCATCAAATTTGATAATTCGGAAATAAGTGTGCTCTCGAACATGATTGACCAGCATGCAGTTGACTGGACGCTGGCAATTGTTGAAATGTTCAAGGACAAACTTGACAAGCTAATGATTGATAATTCGAATTACCCCAAACACCTCAATGTAGACACTGCAACCATGCTTCGAGAGGTCTGTTCTCTCTTTTACTTTATTCCAGAGCTCTAAGCATACAAATATTTGCAGCAATTACCTCAACTGGGCAAGAAAATTTTGTTCTCTGCTACTTGTGTCAAAAATATGGATGATATGCACTACACAGTTAACGATTGCGAAGTGAAAGGTTAGACGAATTAGAGGAGATTGCATTACAAAACATATTTTAGTCGATGGAAAACGAGGTATAGTGAGCATCAAGCACATATCTAGAGTGAACAAACCATTCTATCAATAACCCTATGATCATTTAACAACTACAGCTCACATCTCCGTATTTGAATAAAAAACATCGGTTTTGTTCATGCGTCTTTTTACGATGACAAGTGTCCTACCGGACTCTACTGCGTCCGGGGGCCTAGAGTACTGTGATTACGGTTTCCTTGCGGCGCACTCATTTGCCCTACGTTGGACAATAGGAGGAAGGTCATTCACGAAGCCCTGTAGCTCTTCTGTAGTCAGAATTTCGTGAGCGATGTTCACCAGATGGATTTCGACTGGAACAATAGATTTATTGCAATACTGACCCAGATTTCCCTGAAATTTTTAAAATGTAATTGCACAAAATTCGCTTACATTTAGCGAACTCCACAACACATGATCTCAGATCGCGCTTCTGCAATATAAAATCATTTATTTAATATATTTGTAACTGCAAACCTGTCTTTTCGCAAAGACTGCAGGAGAAGGAGACAGAAAAGAGAGGAAAACATCTTTCTGGATTGATCGGAAGGAAGGATGAAGTGTTTCCCGTTGGGCCTCATCCATTTTGCAGGGATTTTTGCAATATGATTTTGCAATATCGCGGCGATAATAACATGCACAGTTGAGCATTGACATGAGTTGCCGAGAATCTTGTTTTGCTCCAGTCACACGCACCGCGATCTCTTCATTCAAATGCTGTTAGGCACTAGGCAACAAGCACACATCGCGAGTGGACGAATAATGCAATCAATAACGCGAATCATTACATCTCCGCATTCGAATAATGAACAGCGTTTCTTGTTTCAAATTTGAATTCGTATTCTTGTAATGGTTTATCAGGTGTTGGGGTTAACTTGTTACAAATGAATTGTGATTGCAGAGAATACTGCGCTTACGGTACCCCGGCGGCGCACTCGACTGCCCTATCTTGGACGTCTTTAGGAAGGCGATTCACGAAAGCTCTTGAGGACTCAGCAATTCGAGAGCGATGTTCTCCAATTGGAGTTCGACTGAAACATAATAGATTTAACAAAATATTGAATTTGAATTCAATGAAATTTTTAAAAAAATCTAGCACAAAATTGGCCTACAGCCAGCGAGTGCGTGGACACACGATCTCAGATCCCGCTTCTATAATATAATTATTATTTATATTAAATTAATGTAAAAATTTCGAACCTCTCTCTTGGCATCGGTTGTTCCGAAGGCGATAGAAGACACCAGGAGAAGGAGACAGAAAAGGGAGGTAAGCATCTTTCTGGATTGATCGAAATTGGAAGGAAAGATGAACTGCTTCCTGTTGGGCTTCATCCATTTTATTTGTCGCGGCAATAATAACTGGCCAAGTTGAAAAACATTGACATGAAAACATGAAAAGCCCAAATTCACACCTTGTGTTGTCGAGAATCTTGTTTTGCTCCAGTTTTACGCCCCGTGAGATCTTCATTCACATTCTGTTAGGCACTGGGCAACAAATCAAAGCGTTTCTTCATTTTGCCCACTCTCTAGCTCATCTGGCCGAAAAAATAACGTGTAAAAATCGTAGAATTGAATATTTTCGGGATGTTACGCTCTATTAACAACAACAGTGATCAGCTGAGCCACGTGGTCATTTCGGAAATCGAAGTGTGAAGTGAGCAATATTTTTCTAGCTTTTTACGAAATTCTTACATAACTACACACTCAGAGCCAGAGAATGTACGCGAGTAAATGATTACACTAGTTCCTTAATTTGAAACTGCCCACTATCACCCTTGTATCTCAGACACCACACAAACAAGGCCGCAAGGTTCCTGCTTAGGCCCTCTTTTATTCATCTTGTTCATTAACGACATTTCCACCAATTTCCCAAGCTCAGTTAAATATTCTGTCTATGCTGATGACCTGAAACTGTTCGCTGAGGCCCCCAATGACTCCGATGATTTGCAATGTGCCCTAAATTTTGTCTCCTCCTGGTCCGCTCAGTGGAATCTTGGCTTATCCGAAACTAAGTGTACTGTCATGTATTACGGTAACCAAAATCCTCGTAGGAAATACCACATTAATAACGTTCCTCTCGACCCTCCACCAGATAAGAAATTGTTCGTAAAAGATTTAGGCGTCTCTTTTACCCCCTCGCTGTCGTTTTCTGACCACATTATTAAGTTTATCTCGAAAGCCCGGTCTAAATTAAACTTGTTATTCAAGTCCTTCCGTAGTACGTCCCCTGCTATCTACGTTAGATCTTTCACAACGTTTATCCTACCCAATCTAGAATACGGCTCGATAATCTGGAACCCTGCGCACAGTGTTGAATTGACTA
>LS589208.1:67183-127926 GCA_900490775.1 Pristionchus maxplancki
CAACCCCCATCTTTCTTCCCCGATTCCATAGTCAAATCCTGGCTTGATCTTTGATCTCTACTCCCCCCCACACCCATTACCCCCTACCCCTGCTGCCGCAGAAACCGATTCGACGACGTCGACGGACATCCGTCTCTGGTCCACTCTCTCGATTTCTCTTGTAAATTAATTCTGACGGAATAAATAATGAATGAATGAAACACCTTCCGTGTTGGGCAATTCAGACTCCGGATTCAGCCAAGCGGGCAGGATTTGAGCGACAGATGAAGTAACTATGGCGATTGGAGGGGAATGGAGGGAAAGATGGGGGGGCAGTCATTCAGTCGACTATAGATGCTCCTTCTCCTTCCTCTTCTACTATTCGCCAGCACCGTGTGGGGCACGGTGTATCACGCGTGTCACCTAAGAATCCAATAAAATCAGGGGGTTCTTGTCACATATTTTGACCCCATCCTTTTTCATCGGTTTTGGATAGCCCTTAGGGTCCCTCACAAGATAGCTTCGAGCTTTGTTACAAATTTTGATTTTTAAAGGCATGAGACGCCTTCAAACTTGACGAAATTCAAAAAATTCCAACTTTGAGAGGCCATAACTTTCTCCAGAGTGATCATCGTGATTAGCTGTCAAGAGATAAAGTGCTCCAAATTCGATGGAGAACACGGCTGAGCAAATTGGCCATCGATATTTTCATTGGCATTTGCATAAATCGATTAAAATGAAACACTTCGCTCACAATTTCGGGCCAAAGGATTTGAAAGTTGCATGGGACGGAGCTCGTGGAGACGAATCGAATGATATATTTAACGTTTTAAAAAAATGGGGGCGGCCGGAAGATATTAGCGCCTAAGTTCCATTTTCCTCCCGTCATTTCGCGTTTTTCACTAGCGAAAACCCATTTCTCCCTTTTATTCCTCGTCTCTCCCCTGTGTTGCGCGGCCTTCGCGCCTTTCTTTTGTGTTTCTCTTATGTTTCAGGGTATTTTGTTGAGAATCTTTATTCAATAAATTTCAGCAAGCAATACATGCAAGTTAGATATTATTCACAGGAAGATTTTGCCGCTCTCCTCACGAATGCTCATCCTAATGAAGTCGTCTTCGAGTTCTTTCTCAGTCTCCTCCTCTTCCTCTTCCTCTTCTTCCTCGTCTTCCTCTTCCTCTTCTACAAAAATGTACCTTCTCACACTAATTTATATTTACTTACACTAAATTTAGACTATTTGGCGCCTTATATTAGCAAAGTTCTAAGATTGAAAAGTTCCGAGATGAACGTTTTTCAAAAACAAATTCTGGCTCAACGAGTTCTTTCCCTCTCATTCCAAGTTATTTGTTCTAGGTTTGCGGTTTTCAAGCTAGTGAATTCGAGATGATCCTCCCTCCTCTTCGATATTGAGCAGGCATGAGAATGAAGGCAATTTCTCCTTCTTCGTAATGCTACCGTCTCCTATCCCAAAGTGACACCGCGACCGTAACCAGTATTCTGAAAAAAAAAACATCCGGTGAAAAAAAGCAACACTTGATCATTTTGGAAAAATACTTTAAAGTCAAAAGAGAAGAAATGAGAAATTCCAGGAAGCAAGCCGGTACATTTCGGCGACGAATCCGCGAACGTAGCGTAGTAAGTGGAAAGACCCTGATTCAAAATAATAATTGGCGATAGCCTAGGGATAAACAACCTTCACAGTCTCCTTCTCGACAGTTAGCGCTTCATAGATGTTGTAGGCGCTGCAGATGTCATTCTCAGAACTCAGCAATTCTTTCAGTTTCCGTTTGCAATGTGCACAAGCACGATCGCAGCAGCCCTGTAAAATGATCGAACTGGGAATAAAGTATGTGGAATATTCACTTTTCCGGACTGGACTCTTCGCAAACAGTGTACATTCGGAATGGCCAGTATCGGAAGACGACGAAAATAATTATGAACATCGATTAAAGCTGATGAAGTGTGTAGTAATAACATCAGTGTCGCCGGCTGATCAAGAAATAAAGTTAAATGAAACACTTTAAAAATGTACAGGATCTCTAAAAAAAGAGGTGAAACACAAAGCCACACACAATGAAAGCGCGTAGACCGCGCGACTTGGGGAGAGACGAGGAATAAAAGGGAGAAATGGGTTTTCGCTAGTGAAAAACGCGAAATGACGGGAGGAAAATGGAACTTTAGGCGCTAATATCTTCCGTCCGCCCCCATTTTTTTAAAACGTTGAATATATCATTCGATTCGTCTCCACGAGCTCCGTCCCATGCAACTTTCAAATCCTTTGGCCCGAAATTGTGAGCGAAGTGTTTCATTTTAATCGATTTATGCAAATGCCAATGAAAATATCGATGGCCAATTTGCTTAGCCGTGTTCTCCATCGAATTTGGAGCATTTTATCTCTTGACAGCTAATCACGATGATCACTCTGGAGAAAGTTATGGCCTCTCAAAGTTGGAATTTTTTGAATTTCGTCAAGTTTGAAGGCGTCTCATGCCTTTAAAAATCAAAATTTGTAACAAAGCTCGAAGCTATCTTGTGAGGGACCATAAGGACTGTCCAAAACTGCTTTCAGCTCATTTTCGGGTTTTCCAATGTGCGTGAGTTTATTCCATTCTTAGGTGACACGCGTGGTATGTGCGACAGGACTCCACGGGCTACTCTCTAGATAGCTTCGAGGAAGGGGACATACTCGGATGCGCAAAGACGTGCGAAAAGGTAGCTTCTCCCACTTTAAAAATGTATAATTTGATGAATTTCAGACAAGAACCTGCACCGGTTTCTCCATTCCCTGCAAGTTGCACTTCTCAAGCGAACCACATTCGCCTGACGCCGTTACATTCGCTCGTAGCCTCGACGAGAGCTCTACAACTTGCCCAGCGAAGACGAAAAAGTTCGCCTCGATCGGCCTGTATGAGATGATCAGAGTGCTTAAGGAATCCAAGCGTTCTGAGAAATCCTTCTGCATTCCACTAAATGTCATGATCGATTCTGCAGACCTTGTGTAAACTTTCCAATAAAGGATGTTAATTGCTCGGATTTTTGCCTGTCTGATTACAGTGTTTCTGTATCTACTTTTTTGTTTCTGTACCAGTGAATTTGAGGAAATATTCAATGCTGCCATGAAAGAGGAGTGATTCAAGCATCACGTTGGTGCCTCTACTTAACAACCGAGAGACTTTCTTATGTCGACAACTAGCAGAAATGCATTTGCTTCCTGTTGTACTCATCGTTCTCTTCCTAGTTGGAGCAAGTAGATGGAGCCTACAAAAATGGATTTGTTGCTCCTGTTTTTTACTCTGAAAACTGCAGCAAACTCGATTACTGATAAACTGTTGCATAATCAGCGAGAAAAGATGCACAGTGGAACGATATTATTATTCCGAATCATGTGATTCGCTGACTTTCTGCAAATTCTACAACTTTTTACACGTTTGCTGGTCACCTGTGGCATAATCAGCGCGAAAAAATGCAGAGTGGAACGTTTTGCAGATATTGGCAATCGGAAAACTTCGAAATCAGCATATTCCAAGCGCAGAAGTGGATGTTGCAGATTTTTTTGCAGGATCGACATTATGTAGATTCTGCTTACAAATCACTATAAAGTAAGTTAAAAGAAACCGTATCGTCCTTTTTGCTTCCTTTGATGCTCATTTCACACTCCAAAAAGATGCTATCTGCTCTTCTATTCATTCTCTTCGCATCCTCGCTCGCCATCGTGGTCGACTCGCCTGCCACTCCCGCCCAGCTGTGGAATGTCAAGTGAGAATGGGTTTGATTTTTGATTTTTGATTGATTTTTTTTATTCTGATTCTTGCTTACTCCCTTTCCCGTCCAGGAAACATTTCGAAAATGTCACAATCTCGACTTTCAGTGCCTACTACAACTGGGGCCAAGCAGTACATGCCTTCTGTGCTGATGCAATCTGCCTCAATGCCATTCAGCACAACGGCATTGGATACGATCCGGTTAATGGCAGGGGTGAGCAGATTCTATTATCCATCGTCGTCGACGTTTCGAAAATTCACTGGCAACGCATAGAAGATATATTGACATGCACTCTTTTTTCGCGCTCTTATTCTATCGGGCCTCAATGAGAAACAACACAGCATTGAATTTTCACGACTGATGTCAACCTTTTCCAGTCCTGGTAGGCAGAGCGGTCAGTGAATCGGCGATCGCCGCCGTCCGAGTGTCCTGTCCCCTAGGATCGACTAACCTGAGAAATCTTGGATTCACAAAATCGGGAAAGCACTATGTACACAACCTGCTTGGGGTGGGTTATTTTTATAACTTGCTGAATACGTTAACTTTTTTTCAGCTCGGCCTCAAGAATGGCTGGGTGTCGACTACGTACGGCGCTTGCGGAGCCACAGTACCCATCAAGCGATGGAAGTCGAGAGTCTCGGATGGTATTTTTAGCACCCTTTTCTAATTGTTCAGTAGTATTCTAGATCTGATGTACGCTGTCGACCTCGAGTGGAACACTTGGTACAGAGGACTGGTGCAGGACGGAGGTGCTGTGCAGTTCTACATGTGGCCGTGAAGAGCGAGAGATTAATATAATGCCCCGACATTATCATTGGATGGGAATTAAATAGTAATTGCAATAAATGTAGAATCTCGACCAATTCCTTCAACAATGTGCTTCGTATGACGCTGTTACATTCGCGGGCAGCCTCAACGAGAGCACCGCAACGTGTCCGGCAAAGACGAAAGCGTTTGCTGCGATCGATCGGAATAAAGAAACCCGTTGTTCCTTCGGATATGTAGCATTACTTTCTCGGTAATCCGTCATTCGATTAGGTGTAAAACCTGAGTATTTCATGTGCACTTCCATTGACTAAAAATATGTGTTGATGAATACGCAGTCCTTTATTTTTTAATCGCCAAAAATGTTTCCAATGACAGTCAAAAAATACGTTCCTGCCTCTCTTTCAATAGTGTGACAGTTCCTCATGCAAAAATGGCAAATGATACGTTGGGAATTGTCTGGAACGATATTGTTGTTCCGAATCATGCGATTCGCCTGAATTTCTGCAAATTCTACAGCTTTTTCACGTTTGCTGGTCACCCGTGGCATAATCAGCTAGAGAAGATGCACAGTGGAACGTTTTGCAGATCTGTCGATTTGAAAAACTTTCAAATCGGCAGGTGCCGGGAATTATGTTTACATGTTGCAGAAATTTTTTGCAGGATGGAAATTATGCCGATTCTGCTTACACATAGCTATAAAGAAGGTGAAAAAGAACCGTGTCGTCCTTTTTGCTTACATCTCTATGTTCTTTCAGAAAGATGCTATCCGCTATTCTGTTCCTTCTCTTCGCATCCTCACTAGCGATCGTGGTCGACTCCCCCGCAACTCCTGCGCAGCTGTGGGCTGTCAAGTGAGGATATGCTTCTTGTCTGCTCCCTTCTCCTTCTAAAAACATCTCGAAATCATCCAAAATTCATCTCGACTTTCAGTGCCTACTACAACTGGGGCCAAGGAGTGCATGCCTTCTGTGCCGATCCATCCTGCCTCAATGCCATCCAGCACAACGGCATTGGATACGATCCGGTTAATGGACGGGGTGAGCGGATCATCGTCTCCGTTGTCGTTTCGAAACCTCATATTACAAAACGTCACTAGTCTGGATTTTAATTTATTTTTTAACACAACGCCGAGATCGTGTCTGTCCTTCTTCCCATTCGAAGTGGTACTAGTGAAATCTAACTGATTAGCTAATTCACAAGTGGGGAACAATAACGGTGCTAGGTCGGATGAGAACTATTTCGCAACATGTTCTCTGACATAACAGTTGTCTCTCGCTTACTTCCGGTTCTCATCGACCTAGTGCCACAATAACTAATGATAATCCTTTCAGTCTGCGAACTGATGATAATCCTTTCAGTCCTGGTGGGCAGAGCGGTCAGAGAGTCCGCCATCGCCGCCGTTCGAGTGGCGTGTCCCCTCGGATCCGTCAATCTGAGAAATCTTGGATTCACCAAATCTGGCCATCATTACGTGCACAACCTGCTTGGGGTGAGTCATTTAACCTTTTTCTCAACTGGTGAGTAAATCTTTTTCAGCTCGGTCTCAAGCAAGGCTGGGTCTCGACCAAGTACGGCGCGTGCGGAGCAACAGTGCCTATTAAGAGATGGAAGTCCAGATTCTCGGATGGTTTCTTTTTGTACCCTTTACCAGCTATACAGCTGTATTCCAGACTTGATGTACGCCGTCAATCTCGAGTGGAATACTTGGTACAGGGGACTGGTGCAGGACGGAGGCGCAGTGCAGTTCTACATGTGGCCGTGACGAAAGATGGATTAATCGAATAATAATTTCCCGACATTTCCATTACTTTTCCATTGTAATAATATCGTAGTAATGTAATAATATTGTAGTATTCTTGTTCCTTGAGCGAATAAACCCTTCAGAAGAACATGGATTGTAGCCGCACTTGGAAATGTATCATGAATAAAGCATGGCAAAAGTGCACTTGGTTCGGTCCATTCATTGACATCACCTATTCCTTGTTTGTGATTCCTTCGGCCCACCCCAGCAGCTGCACTATGCATAGTAAGAAACGGCGGCTTCCATCCCCACTCTCTGGCTTCCCTGACCACTGAGATGGGGTGCCAAAGGAAGAGAGACCATTTCTCCCCGGCCATCTTTACACTCTGGTCTTCTCGCATGTCGCTCTACCTCTGATGCAGGCGGGATTCAATCATCAAAGATTGATGATTCCTCTAACCATACCGGTTGCAGGGCCATCAATAAATCCGCGACTGCAATCTCCTTAGATTTGAGCTTTGAGCCATTTTTACTCTTGCATCCTTGACCAAATTTCTGCGTGCGAATTAGCATATGTCACTCAAATTTGCGCCGCAAGTAATTGGCCTCTCCGAGAATTTGATGCGTTCTGCTGAAGACAATCAACGGGCGCGCCTTATTATTTCGAAATAATAGCTTCTTCGCCCCCACTTCTCAATTCGCATGAATAATTCACTCTGCTGACCATTGGGGAGATTTCAGTTTTCTGGGAGCCGTGCTTTTGTTCATTTTATTTTTGAGACGACAAACGGCTTTGTTCCGCTTTCTTCCTCCTTCGAAATACTCATCTCTGAGATTGCTCAGTTACTACTCCTTCTTCTTCTTCCTTCGTAGTCGTGTGTGTATTTGTCATATTCCGAAATAGTATTGCGCTCCCCGTTTTCATGCATCTCATAGGCAAAATGGGCGAGAGAGCAGTGGAAATGGAGAGAGTGTTGCCCTTCGCACTGACCCATAGAGCAGGCAGGAAGACTCTGTGCCTCCCCCGCGAGCGATGTCGGTAGATTGGAATTTTACTAGTTGCGTGTACTGAGGCGTAGTGCGTAGATGAATTGGCAAAAACAGCGGGGCTTCGTCGCACTTTTGACCACATTTCGGGTTTCGCGAGACTATAGTTTCCTGGTCCAGTCGGTTCCTTCATCATCTGCTCTCACGCTAGATTTTAGAATAGTTCTACGCAGGATCTCGGTGCTTTTCTCACGTAAAAAGGGTTCAGAGAGCGCCGATTTAGGTTCTACGGAACGTTCTGCAGAAGTTGGCTGTTCCCATTCCCACAGTGCCTCCATGAGATCATTTCTTGCTTACCTCTGCTTTCAGCATTCTGAAATCTTTGCTCATTTCCCTCCACCCTCCCCTATTGTGCAGTCAGAATCATGCTCGGCTCAAGAGCAAAATACCTGTCTGCAGCAGATTTCCGCAGTCGTCAGGCCAACGTAGGATACGGAAAGTGATACATCGTATTTAGCCAATCAGAAACCAGCAGGTGCAAAATTTGTCTGGAATAGGGATCGACTTTACTTTTTGCACCTACGATTTGTTTCAGTTTTCGTTGGATAATTTAGTTCAAGTGCGCTTTCACCAAAATCAGCGGAACTCAGCTTCTAAGGTGAAACTGAACTTGTGAAGTAAGGAATTTTCCTCATCGTTCCTAGGCCGATTCTCAAGCTATCCGCCGCTTCGTTCGCATTCCGATCAGAATGAGTTATCCATTGTATTGAGCCCTCATTCAACTATCGCCGGGTCAAGATAAATGCAATTATCTTTGATCAATCAAGGACCAATCCTCCCTTCCTCCTCCACCCTGGATGACCCCGAGATGCCCGACCTTCTCATGCCAGTGCAGTACGGCGGACCGTCCACTTCGTATCAGGTACTATTACATTTTTTCGAAATTTACGGATCGGTTGGGTTTCACTAGTAGTACTAAGGATACGACCAAGTTGAATCACGATCCGCCCACGAATACTCATAAATTGCACAGATCATGTACTAAGAATCATGTTGTTGCTTAGTTGTTGCTTCACTGACAAAACAAAGGTAACAAACAAACAATTGTAATTCGTCATCGCTGCATAGTGAACCTCACTTTCCTCAATCTGAGACTGTTAGGTTTCACTGCTCTCGTTAAATGCGCCATGTTGAAAGTAGTGTTGCTTCCGTTAGATCTTTGAGCCAGAAACAATTTCGAATAATTCGCAGGAAGACGACTCCTCCATCTGCTCCAGCCGACAAGGCCTCATCAGTAGATCGCATCGCTCTTCTACAGTAAGCATCTGCTCGCTTATTCCATTCGTTTCTCTTACACTCTCCATTATCCATGCTATCTCGCACCGTCTAACCGTCATTCTCAATTGGAGAAGCAGCTATTATTCCATTCATCTCAATGTGGCTTTCTGCAATCTTCTCAAACACTCTCCACCTGCCGTATAATTACTGCAAAAATAGCTGAATTGTCATACTGAAAAGCCATACTGTGCGTCCAAAATAGATGCAATTGTTGGAAAAACGAGTGAAGCACCAGTTATTGGACACTTGAAAGGCTTCCTGACGGGATTCAACCGTACTGAAACCGTTCAACCGATCTACGATCATGTACAGTACGACAAATCATTTAATGGGCCAAAATCCGGCGCTTAGTCTCACCAGGTTTAGCCCCATCATCACCATCATCTGTGATTCCGGCACAAGCCTATTTTTCTGCTTGTGACCGTTTCGGGATGCATGCGATTTCGTGTGGTTTGTGAGGGAGGCATCAATGGTCTTCCAGATTGGGAAATCTGTGGAGGTGGTCTCCAGTTTCCGTTACGTGTTAGCACGCAGAACACACGATTCGGTAGAGTCCTAGAGCACTTTGGGCACGTGTCCTGAGATTTTCGAGCCATAATATGTAAGCTTGTGTTGCCGTTTGTTACTTACATCACCTCGCGCTGCCACAGCACGCAAAACACCTGTGGTTGCATTGCCCACGGCGTCATTTCGTATGTCAACTTTCTGGTCGGCTTCTCACCATTTCTATTTGTCTCTCCAACTGCCTGACAAGGGAGGGGACAAGAGATGCTTGACCAAAGAGCCATCTCGCCTTCTGGTTGACTGCTCCCCACTCCCACGTTGCGCTAAATGATTCGCGGGGATGGGTCATCGCTGTTTTCACGCGGGTCTTCTGACTTGCATGCGTGGGTCGAGTGCTTCTTCCTCCTTTTTCCATACCCCACAAATCCATCCCGCTGAATGCGCATTGTTTAGTGTTCAATAGTGAACTTCGCAGGAAGGTCCTGTGCTCACCTCATGGGTCTTTTAACTTGCATGCGTGGGTCGCGAGCTAGTTCCGTGCTGAAAGCATCGAACAGTCATGCATATACTCGATCATATCCGCCTTTCCAGTCCACTTTCCACACCTTTATCTCGGGCATAGATAGCCCTTTACCCAACAACCCACCCACCCATCGTACTTTATTTATTGTTCGTGAAAACTTGAAACTCGCACTGGAGTTTATCATCACGGGTCTTCTGCGTGGGTTTAGTTCCATACTCTAAGAAACCATATATTATTCCGTGTCTATTGACGCATGACAATGATATGTGTTGATGTCTTGAACTAGGAAGCAGGAATTCTCATTTGACTTGAATTCGAAGTTGCACGTCGACTATACCCGAATGACGTGTGGCCACTAGCACAACAAGACAACTTGTGTGCAATTTCCCTCTAGACTAGGGCTGTCCGATTAGTTCTCTGTTCGCATTAAAGCGTATCCCTATTCCGCAAGCTCTCTCGCTAGTCAGAGCACTAGTTTATCCGTCACTCGAGCGTGCTACAGTAGCCCCCTCCCCTCCTGACCAGGAAGCCGTCCTGAACTTTCCCATATTCCGGATCCCGAACCGAACCTAAAACGCGGCCCTCATGAGTTGGTCACATCTTCCTCCCACCCTTCTGCAAACATTCCCTCATCGCCATCTAATTTGCTCCTCCTTCTCCCTCCTTTCATATTATGAATCTCCACTCCTTCCGATATTTCGAGTGTGAGACGCGCTTGTTCGTGTGGTATTGCCTCGCCTGACCGTTGGCCTTGCTTTTAGAGGCTCAACGTCAATTCTCTGCCTTACTCAACGCACTTTCCCGTTCAGAAATAACCCCAATTGTTCATGCATTGATTCTAATGACCATTCGGTACTTCTTGATTGATGAAATCAAAGAAGTTCCGAACTCTCAAACCACGTCTGCTCAGTTGATTTTTCGAAATTGCCTACAGTACACTGCGAAAGTGCTTGAACTTCGACGCGCGCCTGCAAATTCAATTAGTTCCTTCTGTCGCCTTCGACGGCTGTTTTGAGCTCGTGGGACGACGTCACTTCCACCCATACGTCAATCTCCCCTGTGAGAAGTAGAACAAGTCATCCGTATATCTTACTCGCCGACTCGATTGTTCTCCTTCATTGTTCATTTCATTCGTGTAATTGTGTGTCTGCACGTCGCCTACGCTGATCATTTATATGCTATGAACCGATGAGAAGCACTGCTGATATACATTTTTTGTTCTCATTCCACTGTTTGTCACTCAGTGATATCAGCGAGATGCTGAATTTTGGTATATCAATGAAGCGAAGGATTTGTGTATCGTTCTATAGGTCATCAATGCTCCTCTTCCGCCTACGCTCCTAGAATTGATTCTAGCATCAATGCATTTCGCTGTTCCGCAATTGCGCATTCATGAACATTCTGTGAATCTTTCTTCACTGCAGATTCTTCAGATTCTAAAAAGACGTGTTCCAATTACCGAGCGCTTAGAATTGTATCGACACATTATGTTATCATGTTCGGTTTTCATCTACTCGAATGTCTGGGTCTGCCCATTGCAGAATGTTTGTGTGTGGAATGTTCCCACCTTGTATCTTACTCTGCTCCTCTACATAATGTTCCGTGTTCATTTACTTATGTACACACACGCCATTATTTTACATTATTGCCGAATATTCCGTAATTCGCGTTCTAAAATTATCATGCGTTATTTGAGTATTTCGTCTTTAGAATTGCAGTTGTGGCAGGCGAGGAATGGTCGATAAGACTGCGCGATCTGAGCAGATCATCGAAAGATGACACGAATGCGATCACAAACTACGGGGTAAAAACCTCTACACACTTGGAATGCGAAACTAAACATCAAAAATGACACGAACGTGCACTATCACAAATTGCGGATGTAACCACACGCTTACCGAACGCTTACCGTGCATGAACGCTTGATCATTGGAACAGAATCATCTGCCTAATCTCATTATGGACTTTCTATTCATCTAACGTTCATCTAGCGCTTACTTGCTCACACCGATGAGAGGTATTGGGTAAACAATGAGTGGACTTCAAGTTGGTTGGATGTGCTGGTAATGTAGTCATGAACAGAGATGATGACGCTTTGTTTTCTGATGAGTGATGAAAACTACGATCTTCATTGTTCAATATAGCATGCTTCTATGAGGCTCTCGCGTTATTTATTCATGTCATTTCAATATTGGTGAATAGAGAACTATGACCTATAAATAATCTGTAACTGAAATAGAAAATTAAAACGCGTTATTTGTACGAACGCAGGTGAGAGTGTTCAATTTTTTCAAAAACGTCGCCCAGGGTTCATACTTGGTGGGTGTGACCCCTAGGGTTAGTACACCCTTCGATTTTAGTTTGGACCCAAAATATTGATCTTTGATCTTTGAACTCGCGATTTTCAAACTTCGGATTTGGGTATCGAGTAATAGCTCATTCGAAAGAGCATGAAAAGTTATGTCTCCAGCTAATAGGATTTTCAATTTGGTGCGTGTTGACAAAAGTTATGATCCTTCGAATTCAATTTTTCGTCGAAATTGGTATTTCTGGGTATGGCTACCAACTATGTTGTCATTTGCAGGCTCCTATTTTTGCATATAATATGTAAAAACTAATGTGGAAAAACATGAAAACTTTTCCGGGGAACATTTTCACACCCAATGTACCGAGATACCTCACAAATCATGGTCCACCAGCAATACAAGTCCCAATTTGGATAGCCCAAAAATTTTTTTCTGTTGTCGCAATGACTACCACAGTGAACAGGAATGACCGAAACGGAATTTGGAACAACTTTTGTGTTGATTGCAAACATGTACGATAGAGAGAATACATGGTAATTCTTGAATATCAAAAAATCCGTTTTCAAAATAAGAAAAATGAAAAAGCTAATAAGTCGACTTTTTTTGCAATAATCTTGCACATTTCTTCGGGAAATAACTTAATTTGACTAGTACTTCGATTTTCCAAAGTTTGGAGCGAATTGAGAAAAAAAATTTTTTTTTGCAAATTTGAGCTATGGAATTTCCGCGAAAATTTTCATCGAAAAATTTTTTCTTTCGGAAACGTCTAAAAAGTTTTAAAATAACAATATATGGTTACTTAAATGATTTGAAGCTGCTAGATCGATAAAATATATAGAAAAAAACGAGTTCTGGATTTTTGAAGTAAGCTCGTTACGAGAAAAACCCCAGGTTGGCAGCAGTTGAACGAATATCTCGATACATTGGGTGTGAAAATGTTCCCCGGAAAAGTTTTCATGTTTTTCTACATTAGTTTTTACATATTATATGCAAAAATAGGAGCCTGCAAATGACAACATAGTGGGTAGCCATACCCAGAAATACCAATTTCTACGAAAAATCGAATTCAAAGGATCATAACTTTTGTCAACATGCACCAAATTGAAAATCCTTTTAGCTGGAAACATAACTTTTCATGCTCTTTCGAATGAGCTATTACTCGATACCCAAATCTGAAGTTTGAAAATCGCGAGTTCAAAGATCAAAGATCAATATTTTGGGTCCAAACTAAAATCGAAGGGTGTACTAACCCTAGGGGTCACACCCACCAAGTATGAACCCTGGGCGACGTTTTTGAAAAAAATGTACACTCTTCTGCCCATTTCACTGCATTCTTACGGAGAACGCGTTTTAAATAGATAATTCCATGAATAGGTAACCGTAAGGTCGCACTTTCAACTCGAGTTATGTCAATTGCTACTTTGATTGGAAACGTGAGAATGATGGTGGGCATTTGCAGTCGCTACAACTATATACATATTTTCCTGCACCAACCCGCCACTTAGCTCGCGAAGGTGGCTCTTTCTCTCCTCTTGAAGGCTCCTTTTTCCGCGGTAATAGATCGACTTACAAGTGAAAGTAGCGCAGCGCCGCTTGTCAAAATGCGCTGATGTGTTCCAAATCTTCCAAATCACTTCCAAAAAGTGTCATTCCCTCCCCGCCTGAATGATGTGGCAGATCCGGGTAAGTCACGATTATATATTTCGTGGCTCGGACCGGTGAGAGAGCACGCGAAATGGAGAGGCGGTTTCTTCACTTTGGCAACCCTAGTCTCTATTCTCATAGCCCACGTTGTTCAATCGTGATTTCTCGTGATCTCTTTCTCGCACGGTTCGACAAGTTTGCGCGGTAATAGATCACATGAAGAAAGAGATTCCGCGCTTGTTCCATCGGCGCTAGTGAGAATTTGTAGGTGGGTGATGATAAGACAAACTTGGTCGACAATTGGTCCCCGCATGAGAATTTTCCTCTTTCTCTGCAGAACCTTGTCGTTGGTTGTATCGAATGATTGACTGGTGAACCCGATGTGTAGTGACGTGGCAGTGGTGTGATGGACCTGTCCGTTTGATCTCGAACAAAGATAGTTTCACAGACGCATTCCTCGGCTTTATCACAAGCGCCATGAAATCTGATACGGGATAGCTGTCAGTTAGCCATATCGCATGATGCTAAGCTCTCGCCATTCCACATTATCTCTAAGCAGCCACAGAAAATCACCAGCGCCACGCTGTCTGCCTGATGACTGTCATTCAATGCAACCTTATGGAATTTTGACGCCCCGGTTTAATCTATCACCTGATTCTACATTAGCGAACCAATAAAGTGGTCGAACTCTGAGCGCGAATCTTCGGAGAACTGCGTCAAATCCTTCACAGGGTGACGAATTTGACGCCTCCGAGACTCCTTGCGGAAATCAAATGGAAAACGGCGGAGTAGAGCGAAGCATCCGCGCATCAGTGAGAGACAAAGAACCTCTTGTCTATCTCACCCCGCCCCTCCTCCTCCTCTTCCTCTTATTAGGAGGATTTCCCCTTTCTGCCTTCCAATCTGCCCGAGAGTTACTACGCCGGATTGTCTACTGCCCTGCTGCTCTGTTATTGTTCATCTCTTCTCCACTTCCCCGCCCTTTCCCTACTCACTCGCCGACGCGGTGAGAATAAGTGGAGCCGCTAGCTCGGTGGGCCATTTGACGGATACGGCTGCCGCGCTCGGATTTACGACTCTCCCACCCCACTTCATTTCGGCCACGGGGCTTCACTGGAACGACCAGCGCCAGAGTCAAAGCATTTGCCGGCGGGCTCTGACTAATAGCCGGCTGCGGAATGACGAAGAACATGCGACGGCGCGGCTTGCTCACCTTCTTGTGGAATCAGGACACGGAGGATTTCGCGCCGCTCGTTGCCTACTCGAATGTACGATTTTCGAAATCATTGCAGTCTCTCCGCGTTGCTTTCTGCATCTTTCTCTCGTTTTCGTCTTATCATCCTGTTACATTATCGCTGATCGGCTTGATCAACACGATAGGAATGCGGAAGAGTTCATCGAACCTGATTAGGTTCTCGCTCTTTCGATCTCGCTGCTTGAAACATTGTAGCCTGCACTCAGCCACTCGACTACTCGCCCACTCTCAAATTAACCTCAGCCAGTAGACCCACATTTAGCCCGCACGTCTATTGTTTGCCCTCAAGGAAGTTTCTGCAACATGCCTAATAACTGCCTCCCAATATCTTCTCAGAATCTGGTTGACATCATGTTTCCTGACCTCTGCAAATGTTGCTCTAATTTATCCCACCATCAAAAACATTTCCTGATTGATTTCGACCAATCTGCGAGTTTCCTCGAGCATCTCTCGAAAAACATGGGCTTTTATCACGTTTCCGTGCTCATTCGGGACCCAATTCACGGCTTTTACGACATGGATCCGGGGTTTTCGAAAACAGAGCGCGAAACGGAGAAGTAAGTGGGGAGATAATGATGGCATCACGAAAGAGGCCAACGCGTGAATTATGACCCTTCCGTTCGGGTTTTTATCCCTTAGGGACCACTTGGGTCGTAGTCGTAGTGTGTGTGTGCGGGGTCAATAATAGACGTGTTCACACCACTACTAACACCGCCAGCACCCTCTGTTCGTCGAATCAAGGTTATTTTGATACCAATTCTTTCCGGGAACGACACAAATCTGTTGTGACACGGGGCTGTCTGAATATCAGACGACAGGATATCGCATTGCTTTGTTCCCCTTCGCTCTCAAAGATTGGGGCGTCTCCTCTCGAAAATGCATTACTGAATGGCAACACATTCGAGGAGTGGAATCGTCTGGCCCCGCAGCCTTTTATAGCCTGCATAAAGGGAGACGCTGCGGGAAATATGAATGAAAAATGGAATTTTAAAATACAAAAATAAATAAATAATAAATATATTGCAGTCAACGTCCCCAGAGGAGACAACAGCTCTAAAGGTCACTGAAGACGCATATCATAACTCACGATTTTACACGATACGGGTAAATAATTATGCTAATTATAAATCAATAACGATGTATTTCAGTGTACACGCAAAAGGTTGTTGCTGTTCTCAATCGTCTTTCTCTCATTACTGGTAATTATTATTTTCTCTTATCTTGTGACGGTCCTGTGCCGTGTGTGTGTTTTAAACGAAAAAGTCCGAACAGATCAGCTCAACTGATATTTCACAATCATGCATCATTCCAGGTACTCTCATCCCTCCTTACGGCTGTTATCTTCAACCACACATTACTGAATAGTAAGTCATTGAAGCCCTCCCAAAGTCTTTTATCCGCCACTACTTTACTTTATCCAGCCCCACATGTGCCGAAATCCTTGAAGTGGCTCGCCATCTTTCAAAGGACGACCCGCATATCTGGGGCTTCACACTAGTGCTGCGGGGGATTTGATGGATACACCCAATCTCGCCTTCCAATCTGTGCCACACGTCATTCCCTGACTCACACATTTTATGCTCTGAAACGGGTCTGAAACGCATCACGTCTGGGTTGAATTAGCACACGAGTTCCGAAAGGGCGAGTTAATAGGGTAATTCTCCCTTATTTGATGGGTCTCTCGGAAGCCAAAGCGGCGAGAGAGCGTACCAAGTAAGGAGAGTTATGCCTAGTAAGGTGTCAGAGGGGCTGAAAGAAGCGAGGGTGTGCGCGCACGACGTCAGTTTGTATCGGCAGAGAGCTGTCACTTGCAGGGAACCGCTCAAAGAAGCACTAAAAAGCTATCTAGGTCATCGTTGCGTAGCTCGGGGACTTCCTCGTATGTAGTATCCGTATCTCAAGCTATCACACGCGCTGAAGAGATGTTCAGGCGTAATTGCCACATCTCTTACCTACCATTAATCTCAGAAAAACAGATACAGCGATTCGATAAGAACGGGCGACAAACGGGACAAGTCAGAGGGAATCACGACCAATAAAGTAACCAAGTTGCGCTTTCTAGCTTGTACCACGCCCGGCTGCATCGCTGCCTCGGAGGCGCTTCGGCGCACTTCCGAGTCGTCCGCGGCCACTCTGCATCGGATGAACGATGAGATCGCCGACGATCGACCCCCGCCGTGCGATGACTTCTACGAATACGCCTGCGCCGGGTGGATGGAGAAGTGCGTAACCTATTGAAGATTAGTCGATTTAGAATAGTTTGATGAATAGTGATTGTGTGGTGCAAAACAACAAATTTTAGCACTGTGAAGCGAACCAAAGGCCAGGCGGAGTGGAATGCCATCCACGAGACGGCGTTCCGCGCCTTCGACCGGATAGAGCACGTCCTCACGCAGGGTGAGTTGGGTTTCAGACGTTTATTAAATGGGCAAATGTATTCGCTGTGAGCTCATTACACAATTATCGTTTCAGTATTGGAATCAGCGCCGCTCATGAAGGATCTGAGCAATCCCCAGCGCGATGCCGTCACCACTTACTCGGTTATTATTGATATTCTTATATTTTCGAAAATTATAATTTTCAGAAATGCATGGCAGACAATGTCGAGGACGCCGCAATGGTCTTCGCTCATGTTTACAGAGTAATTTTAAATTATATATTTTAATTCCACAAAAATAAATTTCAGGAAGTCGGCGGCTGGATCACGACAGCGATTGATGAGATGCGCCTTGAGGACGCGCTCGTTGGGTAATTAGCGAGAAATGTATAACTTAATTTAATATTAAAATTCAGATCCTACCGAATGAACGCCATCTCAGTCTTCGCTATCGGTGCTGTAGTGAATCCGAAGGAGAACTCACACGCGCTGCTTACTGTACGTTTCGGAAAGCATCTTTGCATAACTGCTCGACTCTTTTTTTATCTCTTCCAGTACACCCATCCTCAACTTGCGATAACCTCCTAACGTGATTACGATAAATCAATCCTAACCTTATAGATTGAGGAGGCGGTTCCCATCCTCGGCACGGTTGCTCACTACGCCGCGCCCATCGAGTACGATGTAGATCTGCTGCTGGCGGGCAAGTCAGGAAATCCTCTGGTACGACATCAATCTTTGAACTCAATAGTTTGAAACTACCAGTATGTTTCAGCCATTTCTCATGAACACTTTTTGCTGTGGTTTTTGATTTCGTAGATGATGATTACTTATAATAAACATCTTTAAATTCCAGTTAGCCATCCTGCTCACCACCGGTCACGAGATCGCCGGCCTGCTGGGCATGGAGGTCAGTTTGCGATCTATTACTGTAGCGCTACCGTATCCTCCAGACATGAATATTATTGATTTGTAGGTCACCAAGGAGTTCCAAGTCGGCCTCGCGCACGCCATCCTTTTCGATACGAAGCTCGCCAGGATTTCACCCATGGTATTTTAAATTTATTTTTGGAAACATTTCTGCAATCTCAGCTCCACGGCGACCCCGACGTCCAGATGGAGACCACGCTAGGCGACCTACGACAGATGGCAGGGAAATCGGTGCGGTTTTGCTGCTTTGACTGGTTCAATTTGTCAAGTTCCACTGAGTTCTCATCGCAATTCGTGCGTCATTTCAGTTCGACTTTTATCACTTCCTGCGCGGCTTCATGGCCGTGCCGAGCTCGCTGAGCACCAAGATTGTCGTTGCGCCAGGTAAAGCGATCTCGCCACTATACCTTACCGGACAAGTTCATAAATACAACCAACTTCAGGACGAGCCTGGCTCTACCGACTGCTCGACCTGCTCAAGGAGTACGAGGATCCTGCTGGTATCGCAACTTTATTCAAAATTTCTAGATTTTCTAGACATCATCAATTGCTTTTAGCAATGATTTTATTCAGGCCAAGCCATCATCAAGGACTACATCAAGTTCAAGCAGTTCATCATGCTCTTCATCCATAGTGGAAAGCTAACCGTGCACAAGTCACCCGAGGGATTGGATGTGAGCTTCTAGAATTTGGAACGAATTCCAACTTTTTTGCTGATAATTTCCAGCGAACCGCCCATTCGAACGCAATTTTCTGCAGCGTTATTTTCGATACCGAAATGGAGCTCAGACGCGAAAAATAACTTGGCGCACGCGCGAAATTACTGAGCGCAATAAAAAATTGCCTCTCCAATGAATACTAAAACAGTCTGGCGCGAAAACATGCTGCGTCGAAATGAAAGTGACGAGAGGCGATATTTCAAAATCCTTCTCGGAATCTTGTATTCAGGGAGCTTCAGAAGCGATATAAATGCGATATAAAAACACGTGCGAACCCGCTAAAAACTGAAATATTTCAGATCCTCGATCTCCTCTACAACGGTCGCGCCGATCGAAACGTCTTCTGCATCAAGCGGGTCGGAATGTCGAATCAACTAGGACTCGTCTCGCTGCTGGAGCGATTCTTCGGCGTCCGCTTGCAGGAGGTTGGTTTTAAATTAAACAGTGGAAACCCAAGGTGAATATGGACACGAGATCGTACTTGGTGCACATAGGGTGCGTACCACTTCCACTTTTGCGTGAGTGCGACGGTAAGTGCCTGTTTTTCACCTGTTTTGACTTCACCTGTCAAGAACCAACCATCAAGGCATGAAATTCTGCACGCATCAGTTCAGACATCAATTTTTGCTCAATCGGGGCAAATAAACAAGTTAGCGAGTGTGAATTACTCAAAACGCCTCCAAATGAACAGAAAGTACAGCATGTAGGGATATTTCATTTGCAGAACATCAAGTACGCCAAGGAGATTGCCGAGTCCATGAGAAAGGAGTACATCGATACTCTCAAATCATCCGCAGTGGTGGACGACCGAGATCGAAGAGCGATGATTGAGAAGGTACTTAACTTATTATTTTGCCTAATTTTTCTATTAATTCCAGGCCGAGCGCATTCGCATTCGTCTTGGCGTCCCGGAGGCCTCACGTGACGTCATGGCGCTCAATCGGGAGTCTGAACTGGTAAGCTTAATTAATTAAATAATTAATTAATTAATCTATTTTAGATGATCAACGAATCGATGCCATGGACGATTTTCTTCCCCAACGTGATGGGCAACATTCATTTCAACAAGATGTCTCGAGTTCACGGTTGGTTTTCTACACTGTAATCTACAGTATCATCATCTCATTGTGCACGATCTCTTAGACATTCAGAACAACGGTCGCTCTTCGAATTAATTCCGCCGCTCGCTTGATTAAGTCGAAATTGAGTCTAGCGCAGCCTCACATATTTCATTGTTCATCCAACACAGCGTGTCAGATAGGGAAGATAATCCAATTATCGCGTCCGAGACCAATGCGTGTCTATCTTTTCCCTCCCTTTCATTCTCACTCATCTCGAGTGAGCCGCGCGGTCGAGAATGAAGAATGAGAGCAATTTGAAACAAAATCGCTAGATTTCATTCATAGTTTCTGTGAAACATATGCAATGTGCCGCATCATTGCTTTTCGGTATCTTTACAAACTGTCAATTTCAAAAGGCTTGTGACTTTTTCGTCGTTAATAGAAACCCCCACACCATTATTATTGTTAGAATGCACAGGGGCTGCCCTTCACGAATCATAGAACCGATTTTGCATGAAGTGCGTCATATTCGAGAACATCGCGAAAAACACCCTATTTTCATGCCTAACTCAAGCAAAACAGGAAATATTGAATATCTGCTCTATGATTCTTGTAGAGAAGCTCCTGAGCATTTCAAAAGTAATAATGGTGTGAGGGTTTATTTCAAGGACTGAAAAGTCACAAGCCCATGATTATGATAAAATAAAGACTGATCATTAAAATTTCAAAATTATTTTTTTGGGCCGGAATCAAGAATCAAGTCCCTTTGATCTTTGATTTAACACTATGTAATTTTAGATTTGTGTATATCATGCTTATCACTAAGTTATGGGATATGTTTCACAGGATTCACATAACCATTGTGTTTTATTGATCATGAAAGGGGGTCGGACGCGATAATTGGATTATCTCCCCTCGTTGACACGCTGTGTCCAACCGCCCTGTCTCGAAAACAACAGGACTGCCCCCATTGCGAATGACGCCGGTGGCTCCACAATACGAAGGGCACCGGCACTTAGACCTATACCGTATTTGCGCACCTTCCTAAGGGGCGAATAATTGCTTGTCGCCGCCCTCTTCCTCCCCCACAGAAAAGAGCCGCGGGCGAAAACTATCAATGCGAAATGCGCGCGAGCAAAGAACCAACAAACCAAGACCAAGAACTTTGAGGAACCAAGGATTTTCGGGGATCTTTCAATAATAAGATATTGTAGAACCGCTGAATCCCGACGAGTGGCCGGCCGACACGAACCCGTTCAACATCAACGTGCACTACAACTTCGAGTCGAACTCGATCCTCTTCCCGATTCTGATGATGTTGGATCGCTTCGTCGACTCAACACTACCTAGGTGTGTAATAAAAACCCAAATATGGGTTTCTGAGAAGCAGTCGGGTGCACAATTTCGCCCCCTCACTCCTCACTCTCATTCGGCAGTCCTAGATTAGCCAATTTGATGGCGGAAGAAGCGAAGGCCTTTGTGTGAGCAGCATGTGATGGGTGTGTGTCGAGTAATGAAAAGAGGCGAGAGAGAGGCTCGCGACGGCGCTCAAGAGACAATTGGCTTCGCTTGTTCCGCTCGACCAGGAAAACACGATAAATGAAACATTTTGAACATTTTTTTTAAAACATTTTGAACATAATTGCAGTTTCTACTCGTACGGAGGCGTTGGCGTCTTTGTCGGACATGAAATGTCGCATGGATTTGATTTCAAAGGTAATAAGAGGTATTAAAATCTGTAATCGTTCTTGTGTAGAAACAAACACTGCTCATTACCGTTCATGGGTATGGAAGAACCCAACGAGATTCTGCAGAAGCGCTCAAACGAGCCCCATTAGCCGTTCGTTAAATCCGCTCCCCTATGGTCATCGCTACGTCACTCTCCACGGTCTAATTGTTGTCCATTTCCTCCCTCTCATAATGATGATACACACAAGGGAGTAGAATAAGGGGGAGATTCTTGTTATGCCTACCCTATTCCCTCCTCATCTTCCCGCGTGGGATAATAATCCGACTCCTGCATTTCCTGAGAAGAGGAGACGCGACAATCATGAGACGTCTCATTTAGCGAGAATCCATTTCACGCCTGGTTGTAATTGGTCTTGGCATGGAATCACGGGAGCAAAAGAGAGCTTAGTGGGGGACTTAGGGTGCAGGGGACTGTTGAGTCCACTCTAGAGAATCCAGAGGACGCCACGAAAACATGAAAATTGCTTGTTCCTGGTAGTGGGATATTCGGGGCTAAATAAGCGATCAGGGCTGAATAGCATGATCAGTGAACAGCTAAGAGGAAGGAAGTGGATCAGCTAAGACGAAATTAGCAACGTAGACGCGAGAAGATCTTTGAATGAGCACGTAATTCGCGTCAATAAGTGTAGCAGAGAGCAGCAAAACGGATTGGCTAAATTTAGCACCGGAAAATACAGATGACGAATCGTTTGAAATTACGTGCACTTTCAGGTCGCCTTCATGGACCCACTGGACTCGATCAGAATCTGACCGTTGGAGAGACGTCGAGAAATTATGAGGAAAAGCAGAAGTGCTTCCAGGCACAGTACAAGAGTCTGGGCGAGATGGTAAGACCGGAACCGGAGATTGGGAATTCGACTCATCGCCCTCACTTTGCAGAGAACCGAGGACGCTGTCCTATCTGAGAACATCGCCGACAATGTCGCTATCGATCTCGCGCACAAGGTACGGTATATCGGTGGGACAGAATCATAACTTCTTGTGTCAGGCCTGGAAGAAGAACAACGATATGGGGAAGACACTGCTGCCTGGACTGGGACTGGATCCTGAGAAGGTATACCAATTAAGCTAATTAGTTGATAATTAGAAAATTATCTCAGGCCTTCTTCGTCGCGTACGCTCAGAACTGGTGTGCCCTTTCGAAGGCCACGTCAGGCACTCATTCAGTCGAGAAACTGAGGTAAACAGCCATTCCACTTTTAGCTTCTCCTTCTGCTGCAGTCAACATGTGTACTAGTGACCCGTCACTTCTGCGAACCCCCACACTATTTGGAGCCTTTCGTAGTTTGGGCGTGTCATTAACTATGCGCGAGCATAGTAAGTGAGCGCATCTCCTCGGAATCGCGGGGGGGGGGGGGGGGTATTTCAATAGCGCACTTGACGAGTGAATAAGTAGATGTCTGGTACTGACCTCTATTTTTTATTTCAGGGTGCTCGGACCACTCCAGAACTCCCCGGCCTTCTCGGCAGCCTTCTCTTGCCCAGTGGGCTCCCTGATGAACCCGCCCAAGAAATGTTCGCTGTGGTGAAAGAGGAGAGTAGCACCTCATCCGATATTCCTATTTTAATCAAACACACACATGCATTCCCACATGAACCCATAACATTCTGCACATCCACTAGTACGACCCACGATGATGCCACTCCTCCTCCCTATGAATAGCCGAATTATCCATTCATTAGCAGTCCCGCATTCAATTTATCAAGTCAGCCCCTCCCTTTAAGCGTCTCCTCATCGTAACGTTCAGTCTTCAGTCGCAAAATGACCCATGAGTCCCTAACGTCCCCTCCTAGTCCCTTCCTCCTCCTCTTCATCATTATCCTCCAACCACTACCATTGTCCACTCACTCTATACAGCACGATTATCGTTGATTGCAGATCCTATTCCCCAAGTACCCACTGTATTTTTGTAAACTGTGTTCATCTATTTACCGTATTGAGAGAACCCCGCGATTGAGCAGCAACAGCAGCAACCCTTTTGTGTGTATTTTGTGCTTCCGTATTTATTCTCCAGAGATTTCTCGTCCCTGTTTTCGCCATTGAAACGACGCTCCTCCTAGCAAACCTTCTTCTTCCAATTTCCATCCATGCATCGCAATGTTGACTTTATTCGCATCACTCTGAGGACCCCGATTCTCATTTCGCGCGGCCCTAGCAGAGATTCCCCACCCTCCATTTCCCCTTTCCTCCTCCTTCCTGTTTCACTATGACTCTCCTCCGTCCCCAGATCTCATTCGTCCACTACGATACTCAACCATACCGCAATCTCAAACTACCAAGTATAACCTCATGTTACCGTAAACTCTACACTAATCATCATATATTACTCACTAGTCGTATTGTGTGTGCCCCCATTCGTCGCGCCCCTCGTTGCGTGTGGAATAAACACTTTGTGAGCGTTAATTGAAGATCGGAGTGTCGGATTACCCGGCCTAGATTCGGGTAGCGCGAGGAGTGAAATCTGAACTAAAGTCGCTCGCGCTCGTGACATGAAAACACACGTGAAAAAAAGATGCTGATTTCCTTCTCAATTCACACCCTTTTTGGCCGAGTTCCTATGGCAATTGAATCCCTAGAGAGTGGTTTTCAGCCTCAAGTCTCGTTTCTCATGGTGATAATTCGGCTAGAATTCTCATTCTCTTCAGATATTGCCGATTACTAGACTTGACTCTGTCCAAAGTATTCGCTTCTTCACAAGACTTGCCGCGCGTCCCTCATTCCATTACGTCGTCTACCCTCTGAAACTAATCACATTCGGTACACTTTGTGCCTGGCACGAATTTCTTGGAATGACTTTTTTTTTTTCCTATTGTTCCTATTGTTCGCCATGATTCTATCTATGTCGTAATTTAATCCCCAGAGAGCGCCGCCACTTCTTGGTATGAGTTATGCCATTTCTTGGACTTTCGCTGCCGCTTTTAGCATAAACGTGCCGGAAATTCCTCGAACATGCTCGCTACAGCTCCCACTTGCTGCATAATCAGTGGGGCTAATGCATTTATTCATATACTATCGTCTGCACACACACTCTCCCACCCTCCCTAATGCAATCAGGGGCAATGAGTGGGGCAAATTCCGCCCCCAATTAGGCCCCCTTTTTTGTTGCAACCTAGAGCCATTTTCGTTCCTGGTCACTGGTTAGTAGCGTTCAAAATACGGTTAATCGCCTTTCGCACCCACGCGTACAGTTCTGGTCTAGAGATCATGTTAAATAGAGAGGCGATTAGTTCGGACATTGATGCTTGGCCGGTATACTGATGTGATAGAACGCACTTTGCGGATCTTCGATTAGCCAGCGCAGCAAAATAGACCCAAATTTCTTCATATTTCTTCCATCTCATCCCGCATCCGCCCTGTTTTTTCCTGCCTTTCTAATCCCATAACTGGTCTCGTAAAGGCATTCTTCAGTATTAAATGCTCGTGTTTGATGATGATTTTTTGTCGCGCTGGAATGTCGCTGGAAATTACCCCGTCCGAACGATGTCACTTGAGGTAATTCCCCCCTCGCCTTCGGCCGGTCTCATCCTGTTTTCTGGTCAGCACCGCAAGAGATATCAACATGTGAGTCTTTAGCTGCAATATTACTGTGCAAGTAATGAGCGGCGAGCAATAATTCTGCGCCAATTCAGCAACCTAACTGAGCAGCAAACGACGTAGAACCCCAAACATCAGAATGAGCAATTAGTTCGGGAAATATTCGTTTTGCAATTAGCGAGATCATACATGACAGTTCCTACCAACATCAGGGCTCTAATTCAAACAACAAGCAAATTTATTCATCACGTTGCATTTATGCGTTATAACGTCACATAATTAAACCTCATTTCAGGATGCGATGGTTCCTGCTCCTCCTCCTCACAATCTCCACCATCCGCGCCTTTCCCACCTACGAGCAATTCAAGAGACACGACGCCTTCTCGCCCATTCTCCGGCCCTTCCCCTACTCCGCATTCTCCGGCTCCGGCCCCAGCAGCAACGCCATGCTCCTGCAGCAACTGTACATGCCCTACGGCACGCCGCTCGACCGCATACCCTCCCGGCCCAGTTCCCGACTGATCTAGCCCCCACCGTACCCTACTGTAATTCACGTGCTACTGTAGCAATCGTCGGTGGCGCAACCGGTTCTGGTGTGGCAGAGCCAAGTTGCGCCGGTCGATGCGAATAACCCCCGCTCAATCTTCGTCCCATTCTTCTTCCATTCGTAACTCTCTCGTTCATTCCAGAATTCCAGAATAAAACAGGTTGTTACACACATCTGTGCTTCTTGTGAGCAAATGCGAACTATTTTCACACCGAAAAAAACAACTTGAGAGGGCAGATTGGTCGTTGACCTCCGCGTTCCACGAAAAACTTTACTGTTTTGTTGCCTCTCAGTTTATTTCAGGATCTTGATTCCCGGAAACAGCTTTTCCTCGCTTCTCTCCCCCCATTTCTCTTGTACGTGAGAGGAGAAAACCTAAGGAGAAGGGCTTATCTCGTGTCGCCTTCATTAGTCCCTCCCTTTCTTCTCCTGCGCCTAGACCCATCCCATGCTCATTCTCATGTTCCTGCGGCACCATCGCTCGTATTTCATCCTTGTTTTTTTCACGTTTCGTTTCCTTAATTTGCTGAGTCTGGCTCCTGCTATTATTATCCAGACAAATCGTAGATCATCAATCACAGTTTGACAAGAATAGGCCGGAAATTGTGAGGGTGTATCATTCAACAGCTACAAACACGAATGGAATTAGCGCTGTAGTCTGTCGGCTTCAGATCAACAGATTTCTCTCCTCAGGTGACAAAACTGTGATCGCCAATTCCATCCCTGGAGAGAATTGACGAAACATATTTTGCGCTATTTTCGATACACCAACTGTTATGAACAAATCGTATTAGCGGCACAACTGTGCTTGGTATCCATGTTTGTTTGATGCTCCTGAAGAAATGTAGTATGTGCGAAGCGAATATTTATTCGACGCAATGAAGCTACTAGTGTCTACGCCCGGATTTCTGAAACAAATCTAGTTTAGTTTGCACAGACCGTAGAGTAACTGTACTTAATACAAAGACCCGTCCTGTTTCCCACCCTCGCGCGTCGCTGATTCACATGTTTTCGACTGGCGGGTGTTCAATTTCTCTAGTGCCATGACCTTTTCGCTAATTGGCGCTTAGTCTTCTACTCCCGATTGTTGTCGCTTCATTTTACGGTTAGTGTTATAGGAGGGCGTCGACTTTGCGGTCGTACAGTCCAATTTGTGGCTTTCACTCTTAGATTCTTCTTCCTCGTCTTTTAATGGGTCAAACAGTGAAGAAGTACATGCTTTCAAAGTAGCATCATTGATCTTTCCGAGCCGCTCGCTCTATTTTTCCCTCATCACTCCTCCAGATTGCGGGGGCGCTTCGTCGTCTCCTTCTTTCACCACATCGGCCACAATTAGCCTCGTTCCCTTTCCTCGCCTATCCTGTTAGCGAGGCGCGTCTGCACTGTAATGCCCATGTGTGTTTTCCTGTTTGACGCCTTCCTCTGAAAGGGCTCGACGATCTCAAATTTCGTTTTATTTATACAACGCGCAGTCGTCTTACGTGAGAATTCGCTCGCGGCCGGATGTCCGCGACAGCAGGTTCACAATCTCGGATTGCAATCTTTGCTGGGAATCCGCTCGTCAGCAGCTATTCTTGGATGCGAAAGCCGCTTAAATAGCCATTGCGTCATTAGTAGATTGTTGCTCCGTGAGATTATATTGAAGTCAAATTGAGCTTCTGATTTGTTGATATCCGCAATCATCAGGAAATATGTGCTTTCACACTTACTCTTTTATGCGCAACTTGCAATCAATCGCAAATTCAGTTCCTGTTTCCGAGAAATATAAAACGAGCAATCATCCGGCTCACTTCAGAATCAAGGCGATGTGCAGTCGCTGGCTCGTAGCAGTGACGATTCTCTTCTGTGCACAACTGATTCTAGCCGAACCAAAGCTCAGGTTTGTTTCGCATTTTCGAAAACAAATACATAAACTGTGAATAGTCAAGAGTAAAATAATAATTATAGTCGTCCCCGACCTCTCGTCTTGCGGCCAATTACCCTACGAACGGACGGCAGCATTCTCTACAGAAGGCATCAACTTGACCCTGCTCTGATGCGAAGAGCCGCACCAGAGGAAGTCATTGAAAGATACGCGAGGAAGTGAGACTATAGTTCTTGACTGCCCGATTGATCTTTGATCTTTGCAGGAACCGTGAAGAGAACGAGCTAATCGCCAAGCTAAACCCTACCGGATCTGAGCCTATCTTCTTCCAATCAGGCCGATTGCGCCCAGCCCGATACTCGATAGTGCTCATGCGGGCTTAAATTGTCGATCTTGTGAGAAAACCGAACCGAATCACCCATTTCACTTCACATTTCGCATTCTATTCGCCGTAGAATTCCTTTTTGTTCGTTCTCGATTTTTTCGATATCGATTCCCTTCATCGCTTAGTGTTGTCTGTTCATGCGGGTTCACAATCGTGTAAAGTATACTGCTAAACAATTGCGAACATTTCAATCGTCCACGCGCTTGCAGGATGTTACATTATGCACGCCAACGAGATGAATGACTCTCGTTCTCTTTTCTCTTTCTTCAGATGAGTCAGAGGTGCCACCCTTGTTGTATTACACTCTCAGCATCATAGATAACGAAAAGGAAATAGCAATGTTCATCGAGACAGCAATAAATTCTGCCAACAATTTATCAATGATTGAAAAAAATCCCTCAGGAATTGAATTCAGCAAAATCTGTTTATAAAGGTTTAGCTTGGTCAGAGAAATCTTTGAAATGGAGAAAAAGACACTCATCCATTTCACTACGTGAAGAGTGAAGAATGGTATATCCCACTCCAGACGAGATTCCCATCCCATTGATACCGGCTCAGAATATCGTTCATTGGTGTTACACTATCCCGTTGAGATACGGAGTGCGAAAGACAAAAAGTGATAGAATACAACTTACGTCCCTTCTTACTTACGTAAATGTAACATCTGAAATAATTCGCGAACAGGAACCTATCATGCGAAACAGAAACGATTGAAATAAACGAACTCGGAAATAAGAAAATGAAGCAAACTGAAACTTGAAAACGTGAACGACCGTGTAAAAAGATAAAAACAAGAAGGTAGATAAAAAAAGACAGATAAAATGAAAATTGAAAGTCGTATCGGATGCGTTTACGATTTATTTCACATAGTGTACACTACATAGTGATGCTTATCAAACTTCAATTTATCTCTTGGAAGGCCATAGTCAACATCTTCCTCTACACTGGCCATTCAGTAAACTAATAGGAAACGTATTTTAAGCGTAAACATGCTCATAATCTTCTTATTAGTGGTCCGACCAACTCTCCTTCCATTGTGTACTATTATTGGAAACATACCAATGCTTATCAATGCAACCCTTGATGCTCCCATCTTTATTAGCATTTGTACATAAGGGAGAAATCATCAGAAAGACATTAACAAAGAACGAAAGTATAGCTCAACATGAAGAATATCGAATAGCACAGCCGGTCTGCGACCACAGCTCTCAAAAACCAGAAGACAAGGATGAAACAAGAAAGTCAAATCAACAGAATGCTACAGTGGTCATAAAAGCTCTAAACATGCGAAATTCCCAATCTAGGATACAATCGTAGAAATTGGGGAATGAGTTACTGGACGCAAACGGTATGATACAGTAAGCCAAACTCAATAATCACATGAGACAAATACGACACTGAGCAACAATTCAACAGGGTAGTGCAAAAGCACACAAAGCGTTAGAACGAGTAAGACAAAAACATCAAAAACTATCTTCTGTAAGTTACTTCTAGCTATCTATGAATCTTCTGTTAGCTATATCTAGCAAGGCTATCTGGGTGAGTGAGTACAGTAGTGAGTGTACACAAAATACGGTAGTTTAAAATGGGGGGGAGGGGGTGAGTGAAGTAGTGCGTGGTGAGTGTGGGGTACGGTAGTCGACGTGTCCCCGTCTTAGATGGTGAAGGATCTGTCACGACAGTGCTTCGGAATGAACCGAAGAACCGTCTTCGGAGTATCCGGGCAGTGCCTGCAACAAAAAACATTGCGTGTACGAAGGCGACGTTTCCCAAATCGCACCGTGCCACTACACCACGACAACTCACGATTCAGTGTGGTTGTACTTGCCGCCCGCTCCACAGATGCGACACGGCGGAAGATCCTGGAAAAGGAATAGTAAATAATCAACCACCACAGTATTCAAGGCTACCGTATTCTACCTACAATAGTAGTATCTAGGACTACCGTATCCTTCCTACAATATTACAGCATCAAGGGCTACCGTATTCTTACTACATCACTACACTACCGTACTCCTCCTACAGTAACCTACCGCGAGAATGGGGCAGTTGTGCTTGTTGTGCCCGATCGGGTTCTTCATCACGCTGCGACAGTATGAGCAGTCCTGAAAAACTATTTATAACAATAAAAAATGCTACAGTACCCAACACTACCGTAATCTCACTTTCAGTACCCCACTACCGCAACCCAACCGTACCAGCGAGTGGCGGCTGCTGCTCGATCCCTCACTGGAGGTGCTGTTGCGACGCGATGGCGCGGCAAACTGCGCAGAACGCGCGCGGCGCGCCGGAGTCTCGTTCTGGAAGGAATCAATAATCAACGAACAATCGAGATTTCAATTGCACATGACTAAAATTCATGGCATTATGCGTGGTATGAGAACGTGGTCACGTTATGAAAGCATTCAATATTCGAGTAAACCCGTACCTGCTCCCTTGCAGCTCCGTATCCAGAAAAGAGTGCCTGCTGCTGGAACCAGGCAGCGTGCCAGGCAGCCGCAACCTCCGGATGGGGCCAGCGCTGCGCCATGAAGCCCGCCGGCGGGTACATCATCTTAATTAATTAATTAAATTTAATTAATTAGTTAAATAAAAAAAACTACCTGCTCTCTGGCCATCATCTCCCTCTGGTCGAGCAGTTGAATGCGCGGTGCGCGAGCCCTAAGGGGCGCCATAGGCGGGAAAGTGGAGGGGGAGTGGCGCGCCGCGGACGCGTACGTGGGCGCCAGAAGAGGAGAAGGGGCCAGCCCCGGAATCGTCGTCGGCGGCAGCATCGACGGGAACTCGATCGTGGGTCTGCAATTAACGATAATTAAGTAATTAATTATAAATTATTCCTTATCGCGTTAACTTAACATAGTGCAACACTCGCAATGTATTACTTTTATTAGAAATAATTAGCAAGTGCCCAATTACACCTTCATCTTCTAGATAACCAGCCCATCCCCTTACCTTTCGCGCTCAGTGTGCGCCAGCTCGTCGCCAGTGTCCTGACGCGGCGTCCAGTTCGCAATCTCGCAATCAGCTGGCGAGCCGAATTGGCCGATCAGACTCTCGCTCTCCGCGAGCGAGACCTCGCCGAACTCCAGCGAAACCGCATCCTTTAATAATCGATTAATTAATATATTAATATATCAACTGGTTACTTAACTAATTAATCGTAATTTTACCTCATTCAGAGGGAAGAGCGTGAATCCTCCTCCACCAACGGGGTGGAGGCCGGGCTGCTCGTGCAGCAGCTGCTGCAGCTCCTCTTGCTGCAAGTGCTGTAGACGAGACGACGCCGTCGACAGCACAGAACTGTCCCGAGACGAGACCAGACTGCAAAGAAGCTACAATCAGGGATGAAACATGGACAAGGGAACAACTATGTTGTGGAAATTGCAGCCATTCAAATCTTACGTACTTCTTTTTTGCATAATAGTAACAAATAAGAGCGTACACATTATCTACTGTTCGGCTATAAGTTGTAAAGAGTGAAAAACAAAAAAGACTAGATGCTAGACTAGCACAGGTTTGACAAACTTTAAATTGGAGGCAAGCGCAACGTCCAAAAAGGAGAGAAACATGTCAAGTTACTAAAAACTCGAGGAGTCGCAAATTCATTATTAACGCTACCTGTTCGAGCTGTGCTCGCGCATCACTCGCGCTCTTCGCTCTTCAATGAACGACGACTCCTGGCTGCTGTTGCTGCTGCTTGTGTGGCGGCTGCGTTCCATCTGTGGCGCGACGCCAAAGGCATCCAACTGGAACAGAATTTCGATAATTTTCGAAACATTAACGACAATAAAGGCAGACTAATGGCGGAGTGGCTTCAAAAGGTCAGAAATTTTCAAGGAGAAATGATAAGCGCACCTTCTGGTAGTCCTTCATGTGGTAGGTCACTCGCTCGGGTGCGCGAATAATCGCTTGCTGTCCGGCCGATCGATCAATAGATGAGGAGCGCCGTCGGCTACCGTCCCCACAACTGCAAAGAGTGGAGGGTTAGGACGCGATTGGGGCATGAAAAGGGATAAGATAAGAGGCGAACGAGGGCTAGACGCCCGCAAAGAAGCAGTAATAGAGGTAGGAATGGACAGAGAACTGACTGAACAACGGGATGCAAATGAAAGACAGGCGGAAAACGAGGTGAAACCGGAAAAAAGCAAAAACTAACAGGAAAAGAGTGTGATAATTAGAAAGTTCGCGGCCTAGGACGGATCAAAAGAGACATGATCAAAGAGCAGCCATTACAGAGGTGATTGACAATAACAAATAGTGGAAAATGTATCTAAATTAACTCTAATTTGGTCGCGAATTAATGATAAACGAACAACACACGCAACGAAGTGGAAAAAGGCCGACGAATCGGCGTTAAGACGCAGCTCAATACGACGAAACTTGCAGCGACTAGTCTATCTAGCAGAGGTCACAGCTTTGAGGGAGCGACAAATAAACAACTGACAACAGTAAACGCGGTTATGAAATAGAGAGAGCGGGAGCGACCAAGGTAGAGACGAAAAGGGCAGAGACGCCGAGGGGCGAGAGCGGCAGACGACCAGGGTGTGGGCGAGAGAGCGCGCGTTTTCGAGAGAGCGGTTAGAGAAGTGACAACTTTGTAATGAATCTTGCCATTCTCGGATGGGACAGCCTCCCAAATCACAGAGAATTGAGTACTAATTAGTGCTAATTGGGGAAATTGCGACAAAATAGATGTACTGAAGTAACCATTGAAAACACTCATGAAAGTAGCGACAAAAGATGACAAGCCAGGGTAACGAAATCATGCTCCGATCGAATGATGGGAGTAGGGAAAAGAGTACGTGCCGCGCCATGTCCTCTCTCTCCCTCTCTTGATCTACCCCAGTCTGTCGTGATCGATTGACCTACCGCTCTCTGTTTTGCATGCTGCCTTGATTCATTGATCTTGTGAGCTGAAAAGTACCGTAATCTGTCCATTTCGTTCGTCTTTGACCTACCAAAGGCTGAAACTGGGCATTTCAGAGAAAATTCTTACTTACACATCTGAATCAATGATCGATGGCACTTATTCGCTGTGAAAAGTTCTCCCCGCCCTCTCTCAATTTCGCACGGTATCTCGGACACTCTAACCGCATAGGGAGGGCAAACTGAGGAGAACTTCGCCCCCGTTCGTTCAGAACCTACGAAAGTGTCATTCTTTGAGGCAAGATCCTTCTCACAATCAGAATCGTTCACTCTCTCGCCGGCAAGACGGAACGAGAGAGTGTGCGAAGCCGAGAGAGACGGACGTTTCATGCCCACTAAATGGCCATTTCGCGCATTTCTTTCGGTACAAATAGCGCCGAAATTGGGGCAAATGCATCAATCATGAAGATGCTCCAGCTCCTCGGGCTCTCTTCGCTCATTGCGCTCGGTGAGTGATGCCAGGTTACTGTAGGCTGGATCCGGTGGGCACGGTATCCAGCCTGTAGGGATTACTGTTGACTGGATAGGTGGGCTCTGGGTACGGTATCTCGCCTGTGATAACTATTGACTGGATACGGTGGCTCCCGGGTACGGTATTCTGCATGACCGTAGTTCATGCTGATGGTCCTAATTTGCAGCTTTCGGCGCCTGCGTGCTCCCACCTGCTCCTACCTCGGCTCCTTATGCAACCACACCGCTCGTTCAAGTGAATACCAATGATGGACGGATCATGTACTATTGCGCCACGGGATACATCGTTGGAGTGAGCAACATTTCCATCTTGCCAACGTCTTTTTTATTCTATAGAGTTTAGATGTAGTTTCAGTAAATGTTGCGTTCTCAGCGTTGCGTTCTTATTAATGTATCGTATTATTTCAGAATTATGGTGCTGGTGGTGCTCTCGTTGCCGATTTCTCCGACGACTACAAATGCGATCCGGCGGTTGGCAAGTGCGTCGAATTGGAATCAGTTAGCAATTCTAACAGTATACGGTAATCGATTACAGGCTAATCTCGAACAACGGTCAGGAGAGCGCTCTTGCGACGGTATAAATGATTGATTTTCGAATATTATTAATAATTAATAATTATTGATTACAAACTGCCATTTACAGATGACCTGCGCTCCTGCCTTTCCTGTTGATGAACCAGGCTAGTGATCTAAGCCAATCAATCAATAATTTGGCATGCTTGCGTTTAATAGAGCAACTGTAGATTAGGGTTGTCTGAACGAAATGCGGAATTTCCCTCCTCTCATTCCCCTTCTCCGCTCGCATTGCGGCAGCCCTCTCCAATTTGATTGCGAATGCGGAATTCCGCAGATCATCTCTCGAATTGGTGAGATCGGTTCGCCTCGTATACGATAAAACTATGATTCTTACTGCATTACGACTATTTTTACCTGGGAAACAGAACCACATACGCCGCGTTTCCCAGGTCTCTGCGGGTTCACCACAAACGGAGTGATCTACGTGCTGCGCAACCAGCAGAAGGACGTCAAATGCCCCACCGGGCAGGTCTTCCAGGAGGCCACCCTGGGAGAAATCCTGTCGCTGCAGTGCGTCTCAACGGGTAATTTCCATGTGAAAATCAATAAGACAGCCAAAACAGATGCGAAGGGAAATCTTTCAGTCACCCATGCCACTCTGCCCAATGGCGCGGTCGTCTCTGCCCAACCCGGCGGCAACCTCCCTGAAGTGAAATGCGTTGCGCGTAAGCTTTTGAAAATTCTCGTAATCGTCTCTTCATTTCGCACGCTCTCTCACCGGTCAGAGAGGCGAGAGAGTGCGCAAAATGAAGAGACTACCTTCGAATCACTCTGAAACCAATTAATTCAGCCAAGCCAACAACGACCACCGCTGCCACGACCACGACTAAGGTTGGAGACTTCGAGAGAGATTTCGAAAACGAAAATTATTTCGAAAATAAATGGACTTTTCAGAAACCCGACGCACCCGTCAACAATGCTCAGCTGTGGACTGTCTAGTACGACTAATTATTAATATTTCCCAATTATAAAATAATAATTAATAATCAGCACCTACTACAACTATGGCCTTGGAGTACATGCGTTCTGTGCCGATCAAGTCTGCGTGAGCGCGATTCAGAGTAATGGAATTGGATACGATCCGGTCAATGGAAAGGGTGAGCAAGCTGTCATTTTCGGAAAAAAATTACACATTTTCTAAATACAAATTGGCCAATCTTCGTACAAATAACGACGACTGATACAGGGGCAAATGTAGAGATTCTTGAAATTGATAACCCTTTCAGTGGTCATGGGACGCGCCATCTCCGAATCGATGATCAACTCCGTTCGCGCGTCCTGCCCTACTGGCTCGGCCAATCTGAGAAACCTCGCGTTCAACAGATATGGGAATCATTATGAGCACAATCTGAGTGGGGTTAGTTTCACATTTCTCGAACAATTTCTAACCCGGCTATTTTTTTTCTTTCAGAGCGGTCTCAAGCAGGGCTGGGTTGCCATCACGAATGGAGCTTGCGGTGCCAATCTGCCGATCAAGAAGTGGAAGTCGAGATACACTGATGGTTGGTTGCTAATTAGTGACTAATTAAATAATTAATAATTTCAGACATGATGTACGGTGAGGACCTGGAGTGGAACACCTGGTACTCGGGCATGGCGCAAGATGGAGGCAGGGTCCAGTACTACATGTGGAATTGAAGAAGAATGAGGGATGTGAAAGTGTGAATAAATTATGCACATATTCGAATGTTGTGTTGTTTTTACAATATTCATATTCATATTCATATTTATCCTGACATCAAGGCAATGGGCCTGCAGGAAGCACAATCAATAGGGAGAGGATTGGGATCTTCGTTCCCAAAATGTCATAGGTCGAGGGATGGGATCTTCTTAATTTTATCTTCCCAACTGTCCGTCGAGCATAGTCGATTACTGTTGAGACTTGCGGAAGTCCATCCAGCTACCGAAGTCTGACTTGCGTAGTTTAGAGAAAACTCCATTTTTTACAATAGATGTCAACAAATGATTGAACAAAATCTGAGTCCAACAAAGATGATCAAATGAGCTTCAACAGAACCGTTATGAACCTTTACCCAATCCGGCTTCATTGTGTAGGCGCTGAAAATATTTGCTGTTTATACATAATCATTCCATTCTCCGTTCTGTTACTATCGAATATATTTTTTACTCTGAATGACTACGAAATACAGAATCTATTGCTGAAAGATGTGATAGAGTATAATTACTAAAATATTTTTCTAACGTTTTTTTCTAATCATTGATCTGTTGATCGCGTCGAAATACGGTAGCGAATCGATTTTTTCGTCATTGACCTACCAAAGGTCGAATCTAGCGTTTTGAGAAAAAGATTACAGATCTGAAACAGGCACCGATGGCACTTATTCTCTGTGATCAATGCCTGATCGTTCCTGCGCTCTCTCGATTCGCACGGTATCTCGTTCCATCATAGAGAGCATGCGGAATGAGGAGAGTTCAGCGTTTGAACTACGCCCCCATTCGATCAAAACGTGCAGAAGTGTCATTCTTTGAGGTAAGCACTCTCTCAATTTCACACACTCTCTAGCCGGCACGACAGAATGAGATAGTGTGCGCCTCACTAAGAGAGGGGTGGTTGAAGCCCTGTCAAGAGCCATTTCGCGCATTTCTTTGGGTACAAATAGCACTGAAATTGAGGCAAATGCATCAATCATGATGATGCTCCAGCTCCTCGGACTCTCTTCTCTCATTGCGCTCGGTGAGTGGTGTTAGGCTTCTGTGGGCTGGATCCGGTGGTTTCTGGGTACGGTTTGCCTGTAGGATTGCTGTAGAATGAATCCAGTGGCTATTGGGTACGGTATCTGCGCATTTCATCACATTTCCAGCCTCCGGCGCCTGTGTACTTCCTCCTGCCCCAACCTCGGTGTCCTACGCAACCTCGCCGTTCGTTCAAGCGCCTGTCAACGATGGACGGGTCATGTACTATTGCGACAAGGGGTACTACATCGTTGGAGTGAGCAAATTTCCGTCTTTTCAACATCCATTTTATGTCTGATAGTTGCAGTAAATCCAGCTCAACGTTGCTACTAATTCCTGATTTTGTCTGATAATGATCTTAGAAATGTATCAAATTATTGCAGAACTACGGTGTCGGCGGTGCAATTGTTGCCGATTTCTCCAGCGACTACAAATGCGATCCGAAAGTTGGAAAGTGCGTCGACTTCGAATCAGTTTGCAATACTAAATGCCTACTGTAATTACCTAATTGTAGGCTCATAAACAACGGCCAGGAGAGCGCGCTGACTACGGTATTAATAATTGATTTTCGAATTTAATTAATAATTAATATTTCTCTTGCAGATGATCTGCGCGAAGTTTGATCAAGATGAACCAGGTGAGTGAGCAAACAATCTACCAATCATTAATTTGTCATGCAAACGTTGGATAGACCAACAGTAGATTATGAAAAGTGTAAGGCACACGATAATGCGATGATTCTAACCGCATTTTGAGGATTTCTTTACCCCAGGTCTCTGCGGTTTCAAGACCAACGGAGTGATCTACGTGTTGCGAAACCAGCAGAAGGACGTCAAATGCCCCACCGGACAGGTCTTCAAGGAGGCCACCCTGGGAGAAATCCTGTCGCTAAGCTGTCTCTCATCAGGTAATTTCCAAGCTCTATAGAGCTCTATAGAGATGAACCTACCTCTTCTGCAATGGACTTCACTCAATTCAACTTGCGAGTGAAAGCGCTGGAGTGCCAACACTTCTGTTGCAGTCACCCACGCCACTCTGCCCAATGGCTCCATCGTTTCTGCTCAACCCGGCAGCGATCTACCCGAAGTGAAATGTGTCGCCGGTCAGCATTCCTGGTTTGAAAGACGGGTCGAATAGGCGAGAGAGAGCAAAAGAGACTAGATATTACCCGTTTGTCGAACTCAATTCTTGCCTTCCGAACACAGCGTTTCAGCACCATGGATGGAGAATCAGAATTTCTGGCACGATTTTATATTGCGCTTCATAAACTGTGTCTTGCTTCTGTCTCTATTTTTCACTGTTCCGTCGCGTGTCCGTCGCGTTTTACGCTGTCTGCCTGTGCTCCTTCACTTGCTACTTTCTTTATTTTGCTCTCGAAACGCTGTGCTGAATCAATCCAATCAATTAAGCCAAGCCAATAATGACCACCGCTGCCAGGACCACGACTAAGGTGAGTTGAATGCGTTTGGAGAGATTTGGAAAAACCTTTTCAGAAACCGACTCATCCGTCAGCAATACTCAGCTGGGCTGTCTTGTATGACTAATAAATATCTATTATTATTAATTATGAATTAATTATAAATAATCAGCATCTATGTACTACTACTGGCGCATCGGGGTGCACGCTTTTTGTGCCGATCAACTCTGTTTGAGCGCTGTTCAAAGCAATGGGCTGGAATACAATCTGATCAACAGAAAGGGTGAGGTTGATTCAAGCGACAATTAACGGCGATTGGTGTGACACTTTCAGCGGTCGTGGGCAGATCAGTCTCTGAATCGATGATCAACTCCGTTCGATCAGCGTTCGATCTTGACATGGACAATCTGAGAAACCTCGAGGGGGTAATTAGTAATGACTAATTAATTAATAACATCATTTTAACTAATATTTAATAACTTCAGACATGATGTACGGCGAGGACTTGGAATGGAACACGTGGTATCATAGAAGTTTGAAAGTTTGTCGTACACCACGAATAAAACGTTCCGTTATCTAGGAAACGGGATAAGTGCAAGCCGCACTCACCATTACACTACGCCCTTTTCTACGCGTTCTGTTTATTTTTTCTGATTTCAAAAATGATAATAGGTAATTAGAGCACTAGAAGAAGTGATTAAAATAAACTACTACTTGAAAATCGGTAGTTTTATGAACTTGCACTTAATTTGCACTTTGGGATTGACGAATTTCTATGTTCGGAACGTTTTATTTTTATGATACATGGCTCAAGACGGAGGCAAGACCCAGTACTACATGGGGAGATGAAGAGAGGATGTGTGAATAAATTATGCTATTATCAGAGTGTCTTGTTGATTACATTGCATCGAAACAAGCCATGTTTTCCGGAACACACCACAACGAACACACAGTACATTTAGCTTTCCTGACAAGTGAATCAGATTGATTGAACTCTGAACAATGAAGTCTGTTTCATCAACGATTGAAGGGAATTGTCACGCTATCAATTGTAATGCAGATTCAGCGGATGAGGAAACCCTTAGATCTCATTCCTCCTGCTTTTGATCTACCGATCTAACAATAAGAGGAAAATCGTCTAAAGAATCTTGAAAAGCGAATCAGAATTGAAAAACGATGGCACTTCTCTTCTGTATCAAGGTCTCTGCTCTCTTTTGCTTTACATTCTATCTTGTGTTCTCTTGCCACCGAGAGTTCATGCAAAATCGAGAGATTCCTTTATCGATCAATGCTTCGTCTCGTTGCCGAAGTGCAATCGAAGCGAGAGAGAATGTCTCTTCATTGCACATTGTCTCTCACCGAGCAGAGTGAGCGAGAGAGCGGGCGAAATGGAGAGAGATTAGGAAGCGAAAAGGATTCAGTGAAGTGTCATTAGACGGTTTCCAGTGGGTATAAAAAGTGGTGAATTCGTGGAAGGAATAAGTTCGATGAAGATGCTGATGCTTCTCGGGTTCTCTTCGCTGCTGGCGATCGGTGAGTGTACTATCTACTTGTTGGTTACGGAAGTTGCTGGATCAATAATATCGTAATAATTTCGAAAATTCCTCAGCATTCCAAGCAGTTCCCATTGCAGTCTCGACTCAGTGCGATCTGCCTCCAGTTCCGGTCGATATTCCATGGCATAACCAAGGATTTGTGCGAACGACTCAAAGCGGACTCGTCACTTTCACTTGTCCAAGAGGCTATACGATCGTCGGTGTGAGCCTTGATTCAGTGCTACTACCTTGATGCGATATCAAGCTCTTCTGTACTAATTAATGAGACATAAATTAGTCCAAATTCGTTAAGCTGAGATCTAAATTCTCAACCATCATTTGCTCTGAAGTTCGTTTAAAATTTTCGTGGTAGAATTTAGAATTATCTATATTTGAGTAAAGCGGCTGCTATTGTGCGATTTTTTTTGCATTCAGACGTTTGAGAACGACGGCCCGCTGCTTGGGCAATTCACTCAATCTCAGAAGTTATCTGCAAGGGTTACCTGCAACGCGGCAGATGGGAAGTTAGTTGATGCACAGTCCTTCTTTATCTTTGTATCAGTCATAATTTGAAAAACAAAATAAAATTAATAAGTGTCATTCAGATATCGCACTGAAGGGATCGAGACCAAATTGACTGCGGTAAATTGTTCAAATACTGGATAATTGTGGCTAAAACAATAATTAATGAAACTCATTTCTCATTAATTTCATTACAGATGAGCTGCGCCCTTTTCCCAATGGCTCGTGAGCTGCTTCATTTTTTCCTTTTTTTCGGTTTCTGGCCTGACTTCCCATCGCCTTTTGCAATATTGCAATTGACAGAGGCGAACCAATCGTTTAGCCAACACCACGTGCGCGTTCATCCTGGAAGGCATCACATACCTTGTGCCCAACGGACAATCAGGCATCAAATGTCCCGCTCCAGGTTTGCATACTTCGCCTATCTACCACAATGTTGCATGAATACGTGCATCTAATGTATTTTTAACTCGTGAAGCAACAAACTCCAAAATCACGAATCATTGTGTGTTGTCAACTAATGCCCTTTTCGCCATTCTTGAAAATAACAAATTTCCTCTGGTGGAAACAATTCATTATAGGATCCATCACCATGCTACAAAGTGGATACCAGTGCACTTCGTTGCAGTGCGAAAACGGAGGTAATGTCTCCCAGATCAAAGACAATATTTAGATTTTTTTGTGCCTTGCATCTTTTATCATTATAATCAAATTTCAGACATGATTGTGAACCTAATTAGCGGCGAAAGATCCGACATGGCACCCGTCCCCGAATTGAAATGCCTCGCAGGTATTATTCCCTCATAAAACTGTGGAAAAAACTCATAATTTCAGCAAGCAACATGTGCAATCTTCCGCCCGTTCCGTTTCCACCAAAAGAGATACCGATAGTAGAATTATATCGGGAAACGTATGCAATGGAACCTCAATCGGTCATCTTCAAATGTCCTTCAACATGCGGGTCGGCACCGTATTTGCCGTACGGAGTGAGCCACGCTTCCTATTCTATTTAAATACCTTACAAAAATGGTAACTAATTGGTTGTTTTCAAGCTCTCAAGCTACAGAAATCAAATTCTATAAATAAAATAAAATATCGACATCGAGAAAGAGAGAGTGGGGAAACGCGACGAACTCGCCTCCACTAGGGTTGTCGGTTCGGTTTCGGTTTCGAATTATTCGCACCCCATTTGCATGTCTCCCCCTTCCTCGCTCAAAACCGATCCCAAGTTGTAAACAAGATAGTGAGGATGCGAATTATTCGCACCCCTTGCGAATAATTCGCACTCCCCCCCTCTATTCGCTCTCGTATTGCTCATCTCGCGGACTAGCTCGAGCGGTGGATTAGCATTAGATTATCCCTTGCTAGCCATTGTCCCAAGCCAATTATTCCTAATCCACCGCTCGAGCGAGACGGCGAGATCAGCAATGCGAGAGCGAATAGAGAGGGGAGTGCGAATTATTCGCAAGGGGTGCGAATAATTCGCACCCTCACTCATTGTTGTCTTCGAAAAAGACCACGTGCTCCAAAGAAAGCCAAATCGTTCCGATAGGTGTGAATATACGGAAACCGATCTGACAACCCTAGCCTCCACATATTCCAAAGTTGAAATTGCAGAACTTCGGCTTAGGAGGGCCTCGCGTGTACGCAAAAATCGAGCAATTGCAATGCGCTGCTGGGACGTACGTTTATTTGAACGCAGATAGACAACTTTTTTTCGTTTTTTTTACTCAGAGCAACACGACAATATTATTTTCATTGTGAACAGTGTTATCCTCATGTCCCTTTTCTATGCATAGATCACATATTTCCAGGTTCAGCACAGAACACATGCTCACCACGGTGCGATTAAACAATTCACATTCAAATATTTATCAAACTCTTCTTTCTTACACCAATACTTGCTTATTTTCAGATGGCTTGTGGAAAAGTTTCCGAAACTACCGGTTAGTTGTTCATCCATTCGTAAATGAAATATTTAAAGCCAATCCCTTCCAGATTCTTTATGCCAGTTCAAAGTCGCCTCTTCCAACGTGGATTACTATACAATTGATTCGTTAGACATAAAATGCCCAGCAGGGTATAAAACCTATCATGGTCAATCAAACAAGGAAATCCTGAAATTGAACTGTCACAGTCGTGGTCAGTTTACCAAATAGTAATTCGTTAAATTCATTTGATCAAAATGATCTAATCATGCTCGGTCGCGTGTTCTTTCAACTCCAAAAAAATCTTGCTTAATTCTTGACACCATTTACAGTGTTCCACATTAGTTATGATGGAATCAATACGACCCCAGTATCAGCTCCAATGACAATCAGGTGTTTCCAGTGTGAGTTTTTAAACTTTTAAAAAGTCAACATTCCGGTCTGAATGCCCATTAGATACTTCCTTATTTGGCTCACATTTTAGTGCCCACCACAACCACAACTACCACGACCACCACGAAGAAACCCCTCACCACTACGACATCCACAACGACGACTACGATGAAACCCGTGACGACTACGACCTCCACAACGACGACAACGACCGTCGCTACTACGACGACCAAGGTGAGTCATCTGCACTTCAAAGACTGAAAAAAGCGGCTTCAAAGAGAAAAAGAGGCGGCTCCTCATTTGCGTTGTCTCATCTGATCAATTGACTAATATTATCAATTTGCGAATCAATTCATTCAGGCTTTCGACAGTGACCCTACAAAAGCCCAGACTGCGAACTTGTTGTGAGTGTTCCTTTCAATTTAATTTCTCACAAAGGCTCGTATCCCAGCGCATACTACAATTTCGGCATCTCTGTGCACGCGTTCTGTGCCGACCAGGATATGACTTGCTACAATGCGATTCAGAGCAACGGAATTGGATACGATCCGGTCAATGCGAGGGGTGAGTATAGCAGCTACAGAAATAATGAAAACATATATTTTTATAAAGATACCGCTTTCAGCTGTACTCGGACTGCTAGTCAAGCAATCGGAAATCGGCTCTGTTCGAGCGTCTTGTCCCAAGGGATCTCAGAATCTGCAACTGCTTGGATTCCGGAAAGTCGGACAGCATTACGAACACGTTTTCAATGGAGTGAGTTGGAGTCACTCTTTGTTCACTCCATTGACTCACTCCACTGGCTCACTCCAGTTGGAGACAGTGGAGTGAGTCAATGGAGTGAGTTTCAGTACTCTGACTGTTCTTTCCCGGAAGAGTGGTTGGGTTCCACTCGAAATGTGTTTGTCTAACTCAGGATTGCTGGCATTTAATGGATAGAGACTTCCGTGGAACTCCGAAAGTATTATTCCAGGGACAAGTCTTTGCCGGCTACGTCGCTACCCAGTACGGAGCTTGTGGAGCCACCATCCCTATCAAGAAGTGGAAGTCGAACTACGGGGATGGTAGCTGTCGATCTCATTTGGAGTTGGACCTAAATCTAATTTCAGATATGATGTACCATTGGGACCTCAGCCAGCATACCTGGTTCAAGAATGGGCTGCAGGATGCAGGAAGGGTCCATTTCTACCTCTGGGAGCCGATCCCGTGATAGGATACTCGTTTCAGTTGTCATATTGAAAAAGAGTGAAAGCACTGAAAAATGTGAATAAAATACTTTGAACTGTGTTGCCTAATGTCAGCCACCAACCTAATGAAAATTTCCAGTGAGATAGAATCGAGCTTTTCTAGCAGCCACGCCCTCATCTCCAACTGTTAATTGAGATCATCCACGACGTCCACATGCGGTCCTTTTCTACGATTTTTCCTATTTAAAATTATGGTTCTGCAAGTGAAACGTTTCCCAAAGTTTTTCATTGTTCGGTGTTTCTCTAAAACTCAATTATAAGGAGCAACGTTTCTCTAATCCAATCAGACCATTGTGTCACGTTTCATCCAGTGTTTCACTTGCGGAACCCTATTTAAAATCTCTTTTTCACCCGTCGGATATTTTGTTCACCAATTCGGTTACATCAGACCTAAAGAAAAATCTTCGAATACTACGAGGCTGACTAAAAAAGCCTATTGCCTACGAAACGACGAGTGAAACAGGAAAAAAAATCAAACTCATATTAGAAAAAAACGATTACGCATTTTCTCGATCAGAAAGTCATTGCAACTGACTTGAATGACAAATGACTTTCTTGCGAACAGACAACAGCCGTCACTCACTATTTTCTACTTTTTTCTTCACGAAGTCTCGCCTTCCCTGTCTCTTTCCCACTTAGAAGCTCGAAAGAAGCTAGACTGAGTCGAGCAAATTGACGTACAAGTTTTGAAGCGTGGTGCATTTTTCCTGTGTTATTCATTCTGATTATTAAGGCAGAACGCGGAAAGGGGTATCATCTGGTAGACAATCCCGTTCCGGAAATTAGGCTATTCAGTAAATCTGTCCAAAAAGCATCGCTATGTCTAGACTGCCGCTCAAATTCGACTCTTTTCCCTCCTTCTCTCGATTAATTAAGGACATCCTCCCGAATGACGGGGAAAAAGCGAGAAGGGGGAAGAATTCTGGGATGGACTCGAAGGCTCTGAAGAAGGACTCTAATTCCGGCGGCTTTATTTGCGGTCAGACAAACGAGAGAGCGGGTGGAATGGAGAGAGTGCAGAGACGGGGAGGAATGCTAGTCCATTCTATGCAGTTTGTTGCGGTCGAAGAGACACTCGCGCTCTCTCTCTCTCTCTTTCTCGCTTTTTTTGTATCCATCGACTCACCATTTTTCGCTGCTTCTACCAGTCGCTTGAATGCTACTACGTTGTTACAACTAAAGTTTAGGCGTCTAAAAGTAAAAAAAAGAACGTTTTGACCTTCCCCTTCTACCATTTTCGACGTTCTTGTCTATTTTACAAAGAATTTGCTTGAGGTTTTGCTGCAAAAACTGCTGCCAGTTGCGTGAATGCTCCTTTGTTGTTATTATCCTTTTTGTGGCGTCTCTTGTTCTTCCTTTTTTGCTAATAGTGGAAACGGGTTGTCCTTGGGCTTTTCCTATCACCTTTCCCATTTTCTTGTCTATTTTACTAGGAATTTTCTTGGGGTTTTTAATTTCTTGAGAGCGCATCTGACTATTCCCACGGAATTAGTGTTTTTACACAACCGTTCTTCACATTGAGTTTCAGTCGTCCTTTGAAAACAAACTAAATGGGTATTGCAACAACAATGCTGAAAATGGTGAAAATGCTTGCACTGGCGCTAAATACACTTTCCCAACGATCATTAGTGTGTTATAGGGTTGGCATTTTGATTCTTCGCGGATTCCCAGATCCTTTTGATTCCACTCATTCCGCACCTTTCGACTCTGGGAATCGGTGGTTCTGGGAATCCTCGATTCTGGGAATCCAGGATTCCCAAGTGTATAACTTGGCTCAAAATCATCGAATCGCTTTCAAATTTGGAGTGATAACTTGTTTTCATGTCCCCATCATGTATGCTCGATTACAGAATGATTGGGTGATTTGAAATTTTCGCTCCTTGTCAGTGACCTCAATCAACGACAGTTTCACTCAAATTAAAATTATTTTGTTCACGCTATATCTATCAACTACTAGCGGAAAAAATAATAGTCAACAGTAAGGGTAGGCCACCACTGACATCTCGGAAATATTTCGAAAATCAAAATTTTTGATTTATTCGATATGTGTTTCACGGTTCACATATGACTTTTTCACTAAAATATTAGTGAACAAAGTTGGGAATCCTTGGATTCCCAAACTTTTTGACAGGGAATCATTCGATTCCACACCGATTGAAGAGAGGGGTGATTTGGGAATCATTCCATTCTCTACGCGCGCGCAGAGTCGGTCGTTTGGGAATCAAAATGCCAACCCTAGTGTGTTATGAACTCCGTTCCCGCTTATTCCTTGCCAGGTTTGTTCACACGCGTGGAAGGTCATCTCCCCCATTGTTCGCAGTGTTCCTACGCTAATTTTCTCCATCTGTTCAATGACTTCAGCCAGAGAAAACGAGAGAGCACGCAAAACGGAGAGAGTTTGACGAAAAATCTCGAGAACTGTTCGATTTTGCAATCAATCAGCTCCTATTCCCACGCTCCGTCATCACTAACCATGTACACTCTCCTCATTCCACATGCGCTCTCGCTGCTCTGCCCGACGAGAGATCATTACAGATGGAGAGACGGCATCCTCCTCCATCCCTAGTCATCAAGCCGTTCCACTCTACACCAGAAGAAAGCAGCTCGGCAAGCGGCTGTTTCTAGATTGGTGAGATTATTATATTCGAAATTCCGTGACGCACAAACTTTTTCAGACTTTCCACTCGACTGCATCCGGCAAATAGGGATGTTACACCAGGTGTGAACTTCCCATATTTCAGTACAATCTACATGATTTTCTTTCAATTTAGTTCAGCGTTGCTCTTAAGATTGCATTTCATGCATTTCAGTCTTCATTGCGATATTTTGTACCAAGCAATCGCTGTTCCAAAACACATGCCTTTCTTGCTCGAAAGAGAACACAAAATGACGATAGCACGACGTTCCATTGTAGTTACGCTCCGGCTTTTTCGGTACTTTGACATGGTGCTGTAATCGCTTTTTGCGCTTCACCCTACAGCACTGAGGCATTGTTACGCGATGCATGCACGTAGCAGTTTACACCAGGTGGGGCGCACTTGCTTTTGTTTAGATTGCCCCATAATTTAATGGGCTGGAAATTCGGGAGTCTGTGCTTATTCCCGTATCACTGACTCACCCCCACTTCAAGTTTTCTTCGAAAAAAAGAGACCGCTCAGTTTTTGCAAAGTATAGCGCGCTCGAGCTCTCCATTCGTAGTCCATCCCCTCTTTCAAGCCATTTTTGCCCAAACGAGGGGGCGTTTTCGGCTTGTTCTGACCCGTTCTTCGTCAATTCCAGTCCAACTTCAGAAAGAAATTAGCTCATTCTGGTCCCACTGAACTCTCGCGTGCATGCATTTCGAATGCAACGTCTAGCAGTCAGCTTGCTTTTATTCGTTGCTTAGTTATTAGTCGTGCCTTCTAAACATCTTCCCGTCATCCAAAACCCTCTCCTCATATGTTTCACTTCCTTCTCACAAGCATTGGTCAAGAGGAAGAGAGCATTATCGTCAAACAAATGCTGTCTCTTCCCACTTTCTGTCCTATCCAGACTCATTTTGCTCTCCCATTTGGTTAACATGCCCATTATGCGATGAGCTTTTCAAATATTGGAGCCTCCATTTCTATCAAATCTCTGGCGGAATTGTTGGGGTTTATCAGATTACTCAAGTCATAGCCGAGTGGGACGTACAATATTAGAAAAGGCAGATGTATCATGAGAATGTGTGCAACGGTCACGCTAATCATCAATAGTCAGCGAATAGGAAACACAAAGTGGAACTTGAGACATTACCAGTTTCACCTTTCACCTTAGCAGCTGGCGCCAAGGATGGAACCGCTAGTCAAATATGATACTTCTCTGGCGTGAAAAGAGTCGCATTTCAGTTCCTGCAGCTGCCATTATTGGCGGTGAAACCTGAGAAGGACCTTTCCTGTCCCGCGCACTGGGAGGTCACACCTTGCACCAAAGCGGATATTCGATATTAGGAACACAAATACTGGGCATCTTTGGTAGGTCACACCGTGGGACTATGGGGCTATTACGACCGCAGCAAATTTCTTGATTTTCTGCAATGAATTGGTTTTATTTTCCCTACGAAATGAAAAGATGAACGATTCCCTGCTGATTCCGACGCCTATGCACAATCTGTGAAACATACCGCACACACGCGTTGTTGATATCAAATCTCGTGTTTTTGGAGGATCGTAAATTGATGCGCATCACATTCCATTTCCTAGCAGAGGAAGAGGAACTAGCGCATGCCTCTCCCCCTATTTCGTCACATGTGAGGTCAGCGAGACCAGGCCTTTTGTGGCATCTCCGCTTTCAAGATAAGGAATTGCAGAACGGAAGAAAACATGGGGAGTGGAGTCCTTTTAGAGACATGTTGATGCAGGGATAGAGCCCATCTTTCTGTGTGCAATCTCACAGATCTGACTAGATACATGATTCTTAATCATCTGAGAACGTGCATTGGATTTTTCATTCCTGAAATTTACATTTTAATCTATAGAATTTCAATCGGTCGATTCTCTAGAGTACTCTACGCAGAGCGGGCGGCCCCCTTTTTTGCCTTCCTCACCAGAAAAAGAGTGGAACCGCTGGTGCACTTCCTTTGTCTCCCATCTCTGCGCTAGAACGGTCGCACCCTCTCCATCCTGCCTGATCTCTCACCATCAGAGAACAAGAAAGAACTCTCTGCATTCCGCCTGCTCTCTCGCCGGTCAGACGAAGTGAGAGACAACGTGAATAGAAGAGAGCAAGAGAGCATTACGACGGGGCGAATCGTGAACTGATAAATCGAGAGGGAGAAGAAGGAGGGGTGAGGACAGCCACCCTTGCTATACCCCTCCGGTCTCCTCGATTTGCTCACTATCTCGTCTCTCTCTCACCGTCTGCGCTCTCCGCGTTTCAAACGATCTCTAGGGCAATGCACGAGTGGTTAGTGAGCGACGCCCGCAAACGGTTTGACCCGCTGCGTTTCCTTCTTTTTGTCACCAGGATAATTCGGCCTTTTTCTTGTTCTGGTAGCCATATTACGCAACATTTATGCAAAAAGATGTATTTTCACGCTCATGCATCAGCATGCTTCAGTTTTCGCTTTTTCCTTGAAGCTCCAAACCGTTTGAGCTGCTTCTTGATACCTTCCTCCTCTTCGTGTCTTTCTCAATGTTCTGAGCAAGTTAATACCATTTGCGCACGTGTTTAAAGGCCGAGCCGGGCGATGTTTGAACCCATCGCTCTTTTTTGGAGGGACGGAGAGACAAAGACCCGCGCCAAACCGTTTGACCCTCCCTTCTCTTCCTCTTTCCTTTCCTGGTCATTGAACCCTCAGCGTTAGTGTCTTTTCGCCTGCGAAATACTGCAATACCCATCTTCCTTGCACGTCATGTTGGTCATCTAGGGCACCACACTTTGAACCGTTTGGCCCTTCTCCTCTCCTTTTTTCCCTCCCCGCGATCATTGAGACGCTCTGTCAGGGGGTTGTCCACTTTTTGCCTCGCCTCGTCGTCCCGCTCTCGTATCTTGTTTGCCCAATGCACAAGAAACAATGCAGAGCGGGGGGGGGGGGAGGAGCGGGAGAGCGGGGCACAATCTAGCCCTCCTCCTTCTCGAGAGAAGCGCGAAGCGTGCAGTCTGGTCAGGGAACACTGATTGGTTGCTCCTAATTTAGTCGCAATAATTGGGGTTCGCCACGGCCTAATTATTGGCAATTCTTTGCTCGTATTGTGATGTGATCTCCTAAATTCCGACGTCAACGAACAGCGATTTATTGTAGGAGCTAATTGTGCATTTAGCTAAGCGAAGTTAATATTTCAACACTTGTGGCCGAGTAGCACATTTTGATTCCGCTAAATATAGGTAGCCCATCAATATTTAAGCAGGGCTGTGGTTGTCGACGAAGCAATGCGTTAGCTAGACGCGCGTTGACTTGGAAATTTCTCAAATTTTATCCATTCTCTCCTGACCAAACGCGCAAGTTCCGCACCACACCACTACACACACGAATCAAGCGAGCACAGTTCAGTGGCCATTCCAGTTCCTTCTCTTTCCTGCACACTCTGTTCACTTCTTTCACTGATTTTTCCCGAATTCAGTCAATTCCCGCCTTGCAAACCTCTGGAAATGATTCATTCTCACATCTATCAATGGCATGTTGACATTTCTCGCTTCTCTCGCCTCTCCCGAAACGCGTTGGTCATAGAGGGTCACGCGCTTTTTCGGGGCAATTTGAGTTTTTTGTTGTTGGGTTATTGGCGTTTTTGCAGTGCCGAGCAACGGAAATGTCGACTTTGCACGTTTTACGGGCACAAACGAACCATTCTTCAATAGGATCATATGTTTCAAGCGTTTTGCCAGCCATTTGCCGCTTCACTTTACTATTTGTTGTCTGGAATGTCGCCCCGGAAATGTCTCCGGCACATATGTCAAGGGGGGAAACGGATAGGCGCTGCTGCTTCCTGCTTTTTCCTAGCTTTGACTCAATTTTCCTATTATTTCAGCGATTATTGCAGCTAATTTAGTCGAATTCGTGCTGAAAAATGTTAAAAATGCACGCAAGCAGCCAATTTCACTGATCGACTCTTTCTCAGGCGCGTTTTCACCATTCGCTCTAATGGACCCTATTTCAATGGAAATAATGCTAATTTGCGCATTATCTAGCTCACAAGAACCCTGCAAAGGCGTCTCCATTGTTTCGCCAGCAAGAATTCCAGCGGATGTCTATTTGATTTATATCTTCGCACACTATACATCATTATTCATACAATGCACGTGCAATTCATGCGAAGCCGTAATGTAACAGGAAGCGCTCACTACGGCTCAGTATTGGACACACCATCTGTTCGCCGGATCCCGAGCGAGGAACCTTGCATATCTCACGTACACCCCTCCCTCTGGGACCGTGAGAGACCCGGGATCGAGGGGGGAGCGGAGGACTCCCGGGGTCACAGCGCGCGCGTTCGGGCAACCCCCTATGGTTGGGGCCAGTACCCAGTAAGGTGAGGGGGTATCCCAGGCGCTCTGTTCTACCTATTGACCTACCGCATAACTTCTGGTTTTAGTTGATCTGCTGCGTTATAATTTAAACCAACCAGCGGTCTACGTGTCTATTTCCATCACTCCTCTCTAAAAGGGATTTGGAACAAACAGAGTGCGGCTTGCGGCGGCATTTGTCGTTTCCTCTCCCAAGAATCTCTCATTTTGCCATCCATTTTAGCCAATCAGAGAAGCGAGAGAGCACTGAAAAACGAGAGAGTCAGATCACTCATCGCCTCTTCTCGCCTTGCAAATTCAATCGCATGGCTGTGTGCATAAGCCGTCTCGCTGATCTTGCGGACCCGCACGTATAGTGTGCTTTGACCGATTTAAATGACTAAATTAGCGAATTCCTGCCTTTTCTAATGTTATTTCTGCAAATTTTCGTTCAATCAGTGTGTTTTGATCGATTTAGGCGCTATTGGAATGCATTGAGCAGATCATACGCCTAGCTACTAATTTCCATCGACATTTCACCCTGTCGCTCCTTTGCGTCATTCTCTTTGAATTCAAATTAAATCAGCTGGCGATTGATTTTTCGTCATTCCTAATCGTGCTTTGAGTTTTGAACCCTGAGTCTCCTGCAAATTCAATCGCCTGGTCCCCATGGTCTTTATGGACTTTTATCTGCTTTAACGAGCCACGAAACCAGCACGAAACGTTGCAAATATCGCGTTTGCTCTACCTGATCTTCTTCTAATGCCGATAATTACACTGATCTTGCGGACTTTGCCTATGGTCAATGCCAATCGGCGATCTATTGTGTCTCTAACCGGCGAGAGAGCGTTGCGAACTGAGAGAGTCATCTAATCCCACTCACCTCTCGCATCTGCCCTGTCCCCCTCCCCCTCAATACCAGCTGTGTGTAGTTTGACCTGACCACTCTTCTCGTTCCCTCTTGAGAAGCGCCACTGGATGTACTGAAAATTACGTTTTCCCGATCTCTTTTCAAGGATCAGAGGCAATCAGCGCATTTGTTGCGTTTCATTTTGAGTTGCACTATGTTCTGATTATCAAATCGATCGTGATGTCGTATTTTGAACCGTGGTACATAGATCATTGACTTGATCATAGAGGTATGATCATGTATCTCTTCATCAACTTGAGCAACGAAGCGCTACTGTCCAATTATATATTTTGCTCTATTTTTGCCATTATCAGAGCCTAGGAGTTGATCTCAGAGGTACGATCATGCATGGTCAATACCGTTCAAGATATATGTATCGTTGCTCTGCCACTATCCCTCCATTTCCCTTTCGTGCGTAGTCTGACCTCCCCCCTCGCCCATCTCAAAAGAGGAGTAATCATCTGACTCTCTCACTATCCCATACTCTCTCGCTTCTCTAACCGACGAGAGAGCATTGCGAAATGAGAGAGTGAGACCATTCCTCCAAAAGAGAGAGAGAGAAGGCTCCTCTTGTGTGCAAGCGGCGCCCAATCAATCCACCTGTCATTTGTTCTTGCGATCTTTCGGGGATGTGTCGCGCTTCAACTGCTCAGTAATGAGTATGTGCCCCTTCTCTTTGGGAATTGATGATGCTGATTAATTGCAGATCCATATTATATTAGATTATGTTCATTGGGACTTGTTGAGCACAACGCATTTGCTTCTTTTCAATCTGAGTTTCACTATGTTCTGATTAGAGAATCGTTCGTGATGTCGTATTTTGAACCGTGATAGATCCCATCTGATGTGTCTTCACTGTACCTTGGGACTTTGACGCGCCGCTTATCGAGCAATCGCATCATTTGGGTCGAAATGAGCACAAACTGATACTTTACTGACCAAATTTAGGGAGTAAGTGTTGAAAAGCGTCCGGCATTTCTCTAATGGTAGCCATCATTTTCATTGAATTGCAATTGAAATTACGAGATCCCGGAGCAGTGTATATCCTTTTCATTCCCGATCCCATGCTAATGAATCTCATTTCAAGAATTAGTGGAACTTCACCATTCTTCCGGGGAACTTCAAGTGCTGAAGTTGCATCACCTATCTGATCTTCATTGCTCTCCTCTGCTAAGATCAATCGATCTCCTTATCAGCCCGTCTCGTCGCGTTACCAGAATCCCTTATCTCCCCCCTTGTTGCGGCGCTCCTAAAATTTCGAATAGCCGCCTCCTCGCACTGTACAATTTGACAGCAGTGCGATGATTTCCCGTTTTTATGCGCGATTTCGCCCGATTTATTGTCGATAAAGACAGACGAATCGTCGCGCTGCGTTTCCGGGACACGGCAAATAACACTTCTCGATTGTCTTTCTGGAGAAATGCTTCCCATTTCTTCATGGATTACAGTACTGCAGACTCTGGGCTCTCTTTGTTGAATGGCGCGAACATAGATTTCAGCGTTATTGATAGATACTTGAATACAGGAAAACTCTGAGCCAATCTTGCTCGAGATCTTGCGTAATTGGTTATCTAGTGAAACCACTTCTCGTTCCTTTCATATCACCTGTCAAGTTGCTTGATTGGGAAAGTTGAGAGTTTCTTTTCCTATATTTTTAGTAATAGTATCAATAACATGCGCGTACCTTGCTCGCGAAAGTCGACAAAATGCGATGAACTCACATGCGTAATGTGATTCATTGTAGGAATTTGAATAGGGAGCTCCTAATCCATTCACGTTTTCGATCACCCAGAGACAATTTTGTGTCGAGGTTACGCATCTTTTATAGTCTCTCGGAAAGTTTCCGTGAACTCTTCCTGATCGCCAAATCACTCGGGTAAACTCTCCGTCTAGTATAAAGTGCGCATTTCATATTGCCACTTTCCGATCTTTTGCAATTTTTGTTTGATATCACCGCAACTTTCCCGATTCGTCATTTAATTTTGACAGTTTGTCACGCGTCTAGTCGACAGGGTGAGAAGTGGTATCAATTCGGCGTTGATCAGCCATAAAACCGCACGTTTCGCACCATCAAACTCTCGCGTTTGGCATGTTGCGCAGGCCCTTCAATCCCCAATGATCTGACTTGACAGTGATGCGTCATTTATTGGAAACGGTTCTTCTGTATTATTTCTCTTACACGTCATAAGTTCTCATATTCCCATTGCCAATCGATCGCTGACAAGCGCCCTTTTCGGTAGCTACACAAATAATAAGTCGAATCGGGCTAATAAGAGAATGCTCTCCATGACTCGATTTTCACTCCACTCCCTGTCGCAAGACATTATTAGTCCTGGGTCTGCTCCCCACCGAAGCGCAACCTAATCGGGTTAGTACTTCTCCTCCTTTCTTTTCCTCCTCCTTGGACTTTCGCGTGTTCAAATTCGGCCACATTTCCACAGTGATCGCTATCTCAGCATCCATCAAACCGTTTCGTTGCACGTTTCGCACGTCGTCCTTGACCTCCACTGCTTAGTTCCTGCCTCACTCTCTCCATTTCGCCTGCTCTCTCACCTTCCCTGACTTCGCACTTTGTTTCAACGCGCGCGCAGGAGCGCGACATAAGGAAGCAAAACCTATCCTGGTCTGACTCTCTTCAATTAGCATGCTATCTCGCACTGCCTAACCTATGCTGGAGGAACGTGCCGAATCTGCCCATTACTTTGGGCATCAGCCTCTTTGTCCTAGGGGTAGGAGGACTACTAATGCACTCCTTCCTTTCTGGGCGGTCCCAAACCGAACCGGCATAGGGAATGCGCCTGGGAGAAGGCCCCCTGACGGCGCGGCAGTCTCTTCATTATTCATGGTCTCTAGTCGGGTACTGGAGAAGGATGTGGAGTGAAGCCCAGGGGCTAATGAGTGACCGAATCCTGGACATATTTCTTGTATCTAGATGGATCAGCCTGAGGAGAATGGATGGGAAAGAAAATGAGTGATAAATTTCCTTCCTCCACTGTTTCGCTTTTCTCATGTTATTCATCGCTTTTTCTGCACTTCCTTAATATAATTGCTCCTTTGCCGAGACGGACTAATCAGCTGCCACGCGAATGTAGGACCCAAATTTTTTTTTCAGAATATTTCCTTAGCGACCCCCTTTGCAGCACATGTCTGCGTGCGGAGGCGGGGAAGGCGGCGCGAGCAGCAGCAGCAGCAGCGATCCACCAGTGACAGCGGCTGCAGCTGCAGCAGCCCAGCTCACGGCTGCAGCTCAGCCGCTCTTCCCCATGGTTTACCAGGCCGAATTCAACCGACTGCTAGCTGCTGCACAGCACACAGTCGAGCAGCAGACTGGAGGTAAATGTCTCTGAAAATTATCTGTTTTATTTCTTAGCGAATGACCCAGTAATAACGTGTTTGTACTAGAAGAAAATATGGCCGTTCCATGAAACATACGCGAAACTTCTGCTTCATCCCTTTTTTCAATTAAGACTCACCAAGACTGATCGTTACCACACAATTTCTCCCGAATAGTAAAAAAATAGGATTAGTATCTTCACTTTCTTCTCTATTATTATTTTTGAATAAAATGAATTTCTGGAGACCAGTAATCCCTATGAATCCCATCAGCTCTTTAGCTCCAAATGAAACGTACTTGGAATTCAACCTGATTTCATCCCATCCCCCCAGTCACGAGACTTGCCCTACACAATAGGCGGGTGGTCTGACGGTGGGCGAAGGAATTGGTGATCACTTCGCGTCGACTCTTTCCGTTTTACGCACTCTCTCGCTCGCTCTAACCGGCTAGAGATCAGGCCAATTCAGAGAGCAATAGAGGTCTAACCCCGGTGTTAGATACCTTCGCGTCGCCACTTAGCGACAGCGTCAGCGTAGCGACTCTCCTCGTTTTCCCTTATCTCTCGCCTCTCTGACCCCTAGAGACAACGCAAAACTAGGAGCGCAGCTCACTGATTCTTTGTCGCGACGGGGCCTCAGTCAGTCAGTAAGTGTGTGAATCTTCCCGGTTTCTCATCTTCCTCCTCGAATTCTCGATAAGAATATAATGGAGATGTTTCCGTGCTACTTTTCGTCGATCGCGCTCTGGAACGGTAACGTAGATGTCTGATTAGGATACGGTGGTTCGGTGGGACAAATAAACAATTGCAGCAGGCCATCAGCTGCTGTTGCTCAACCAGCCCGTGACGACCACTGCAGCAGCTGCAGCAGCCCCTACCAGTCAGGCGCAGTTAGTTGCTGCAAGTACAGCAGCACAGATAGCCGCTGCAGCCTCGCTACAAGGTACGGTAGTCTGAGAGTACGGTAGTTTTAGGTTACTGTAGTCTTGGAGTACGGTAGAATACCGTAATCCTTCCAGATCAGCCCTCGTCCAGCCGACCGACATTATCCATACCTGGACCACCACAGCTACTCAATTTCCCAGGTAAATCGATAATTTGCCACTGTAGCGCAGAACTACAAATGCTACTGTATTTCAGACCAACAATCACAGATGGCACGCTACTTGCAGATGCCAAATACAGCCGCATTTCAGCAGGGTGAGTCCATCGATAATCGGTTACAGTACCCCACAGTATGCCCAGCGACCTACCTCTACAGTACCCCTTGCAGATCAACCTTCGACTAGTCAGAGTCGCGCCTTTTCTAAGCAGGATAGTCCGGAAGTGCAGATACTCGGTGAGAACAATATTTTGTGAAGGCGGTGTGCAGATAGAATCAACCTCAACCGCACTGTAGAAAATATAGGCCAGCGATGAAACATATCGAGCAATCAGAATATATTATTATTGGGTGATATTATTACCGTCAAGCGTGAGCAAAACGATACACCCACGCTATTTTGCGCTATTTTAGCGTGAAATCGACTAAGGGCTGGCAAATCCGTCAGTGTTGATAAAAAGTCGCCATTTTTGGAGTATAAGCCCTCGAGGTGATTACCTAAAATGTGTTTTCTTAGTTTTTTGATAGGGCTCTTCTAAACCCTAGAACTCGGGTACGGTAAAATGGAACTTTGGTGGTGTGAAAACGTGGTGTGTGTGGTGCATTCATCAAAATTAGTGTATTTGCGTGGTTGAGCCTTTTCTTTAGTGATATTTTGCGAATTCAGGTCAGAAAAAGTCAAATGTAGCATTCCAATTTAATGGATACCGCTTTTCACAGCACACCACGTTTTCACACCACCAAAGTGCCATTTTACCGTACTCGAGTTCGAGGGTTCAGAAGAGCCCTATCAAAAAACTAAGAAAACACATTTTAGGTAATCACCTCGAGGGCTTATACTCCAAAAATGGCGACTTTTTATCAACACTGACGGATTTGCCAAGCAATAGTCGATTTCACGCTAAAATAGCGCAAAATAGCGTGGGTGTATCGTTTTGCTCACGCTTGACGGTAATAGTTGAGCAATAATAGTTGAGCATTATTAATAGTATATAATTACTTTCAGGCGGTCCTTCTATCATCCGAATGACGCCAAAGAGGAAGTATTCGAAGGTGAGGAGCAGAGATCAAAGACCAAATATCAGAGATCAGAAATCAATTCTGGCCAGTGTTCTTCACCACAGCTAATCAATATAAACGAACATTCGTAGATTTCGGTAGCCCTCTGTAGTTTCTTAACTACCGTACCATCGCAGGCCGGCGAAGGGTCTTCCGCGCAGGACCACCCCTCCTCCTCCTCCGCGCCCTCGTCAGCCGAGAGGAAATTGTCCACCTCAGTTGATGTGGAGAGGAAGATCTCGATCACGAAGAGGCCGGAGGGTAGGTGGTTGTTTCGTACTCACAGCATTCTACCACGACAAAAGTAAAGTAGCGACCCGTATCAAAGAGATTTGACAGTCGTATGACAACTCTTGGGGGGCATACCGGTAAGGCCGGCTGCTGCGCAGACCTACGTCACCCATGCTGGTCAGGCTTCTAGGGGACGTTCACCTTTACAATGTTACTACCAATTGTACCGCCAATTGTACCACGACAATAATGGGGTAATATCAATCTGCAAACACGACACTGGAAAGGGAGCTGAAATCGCTTCTCATTCTGAAACAAAGCGCTCTAGAAAATTGCGATATGTTTCAGAAATAGCTCAAAATTCGAAACGGTTCTGCAGTTCGATAATAATGAGATTTTTTTCAAAAATTAAAAAAAAAGTGTAAAAAAAAGACTGACTGGTCTCTTTCTATTCGAAATTCTCTCTTCAGGCAACGCCTCAGCGCACGACATCATCGAGTATCTCATGCAGTTTGTTATCGTGAGTTTTGATTGTTATTGTTATTGTTTTAATAGTTTATTATTGTTGTTTGTTTATCGCTTTGAGTATTGTTTGGAGCACATCAAATGGAATGCGACTGAAATAGTGTAAAGGCGAACCTATAAATTCGAAAGTTTCAGTGGTCAATTGGGAACAATAATAATATAAACAAATAAATGAGAACAATCGAGATAATAAATACAAATGGCAGGTGAAAACGCCGGAGGATCGCGAGTTCGCCAAGAAAGCGCTCGAATCGCTCGTAAAGAAATTGAAAGAGAAGAAGGAGGAGATGGAGGGATTCATTCGAGCTGTAGACACTAATGGTATGTTGTTGTTGTTATTCTTGTTGTTATTGTTTTGCTGATCAGTCAAAACAACCTCCTTGCAGGCATCGAGGTCGGTCCGTGCGTGCTCGTGCCGCGAACGTTGGACGGACGACTGCAGGTGAGGTCTTGAGTGGAACATTTGATTACTTTAGTCGCAGGGTTACTGTATGATACTATAGTAATGTTTCAATTCTTCAGGTTGCCGGCAAGAAGGGCTTTCCTCATGTCACATACGCGAAGCTCTTCCGATGGCTCGAAACGAACAAGACTGAGTTGAAGGTGAGTGGATAAGAGGTGAAGTTAGTTTAGTCTACAGGGGTATGGTAGAAAATTAGTAGATGACGCGTAGGAAGCACATTTCTGGTTTTTTTTAAAAATTAGCCTTAAGCGGATGGATTTTTTTGGAAACGCGGCAGATGTCCATTGGAATTCCAAAGCTCATTCGCTATTTCTGTGGTTTGTGAAACTCAAGTGAACACCGAAAGATTTTCAATTGAATTGAAAGAGCTCCTTTGTAAGCTCCGCCCACCTCTAAGCCCCGCCCCTCATTCCAGTCCCTTCCTGACATCTGCAAGTGCGGCTTTGACATCAAGGACAACGAAGATCCACAATTACAGGTAGAACTATCTCATTTTCTCTCTCGCCAGGATATTTCGAAATACAACGAATTTACTTGTCAATTTAACGAATTTACATAGGGAAATCTCTTAGAGCAAGAGCGTTTGAGTAGTTGAGTGGGGGAAAGATTAGTAGTTGAATGCTCTTTCGTTCTCTTATCCTTATCAGGAGTCACAGCGAATGATATGATGCGAATGATATGATTGAGCGAAAATGTGCAAATAGGTGAAACAGTTTGAATGTTTTATTGATCGCAGAGTAAACCCACTAGAATGGAGGGATCCTTTTGCAGCAAGTGCAGCAGCAAGCAGCGTCCGACTCCTGGCTGCAGTCGCTCGGCTTTCAGCAGCCCCCTCCCGGACAGAAGGTCGCTGCCCTGCCTCCAGCGCCTGCTCAGAAGGTCAGTCTCTATCAATCTTCCTCTTCTCCCTTTGTGAATGGCGGTATCACTGCTAGTAATTCTTTAAATTTTCTCCCCTGATTATCCATCTTCCTTGCGATTCTTTTCCTATCGGCATCTTGTCATTTGACATTTGCCTTCAACTTTCCGTTCTATCGATCATGGAAGGAAGAAGGCGCAAAATCTCGTGATACACTTTGTTAATTGGCTGAGATTTGCCCCCAAGAAAAATAATTTTTTTCTCTAGAAATAGAGATCACCCTCTCGCTCATCTCTGATTCTCTATTCCCCGAAAGGTCGTCGAAGCTATTTTTTTGCGTGTTTATTGCTCCCCTGGCGTTGTGCCAGCTGCCTGATGTTTATTCAATCCACCTCTAGAATCAACGACCCAAGTATGCCAATCTGGGTCTGACTCTCTCCATTCAGCACGCTCTCTCGCCGATCAGAGACACTAGAGAGCAGGCAAATTGACTGATTCACCCCTCTGTTTCTCTGCCGTCTAAAGTGCATTTCATCCCTCGCTCTGCCCGGTGTCCATCGTCTCCAAATTATAGTCTCTATCAGTCTCCCCTCCTCTCCCGCCCAGTATAAACACCGCAATTAGCGTATACACTAGACGCCCGCCGTGACTAGACGAGGTAAATCTCACGTCTGAGTCCCGAGGTCTTTCGATTCCCGCCGCTCGCTCGTTTCACTAATCTCACGTCTCTCTATTCCGCGTGATTCCCACTTTATCTACTCGGGAAATATAATGAGGAAGTGAGAGAGCCCCCCTCCCTTAGCTCCGCACGGATTCGGAAGCTGTTATGGCTTATTACGATAAATCCCGGCTCTATTTCTGCCGGGGACACATCCCCTCTATCGCACGCCCCCTCCTTTCCCAGGTGCACCCTAGCCAAGGCCGTCTCTGTGATCTTGCCGGTTCAGTTCGATTAGCCGTCTCCTCATTCCGCGCACTTTATCGCCAATTTACCGAGCAAAACAACGCTCCAAAACTGAACCCATAACCCATAGACTTTACCTTGTCGAGTCTACCTTTCCGCGCCCCATTTTATTTCGTCTAGACTGCTCGAAACTGCCAGAATTGTGATGGATTTATTAGCTCGCGTTCAACTAGAGTTCACTTTACTCAAGGCCACGTCTGGCAATTGTGAGATCTTGAACGCAAGGTGCGCTCTTTCTAGACATCGCGGTGTATTGCCGAACCCGCTTATTAGATGTTGGCTGTTATCCCCCAGACCGTTAGCCTTTTTCGATAACGATTCATTCTCCATAGAGTGCTTGAAGGGGCTATTCTAATGCTACTTCCGTATCTGCTCATTACATGTTTGCATATTTTGCCCCATTTCAGGGGGGGTGACAACTGGGCAACGACAATTGGGCAACGAGAAAAAATTTTGGGCAACCGACATTTGGGCAACGGGGCATAATTCAGTGGGTAGCAGTCCTATCACCATGTGGATGGTCTCATTGTGATCGCTATCACTCGTACTATCATATCACAAGTCTGATCTTTGATCTTTGCCTTATCAACGACATTTGGGCAACGGGCTATAGAATCGTTCAAACTCATCCTAGAGCAATGTGGTTGGTACCGTTCGA
>LS589208.1:138592-154852 GCA_900490775.1 Pristionchus maxplancki
CTGCGGTGCGCCACTGCTAGGCCAGTGAACAATTAAAGGCCAATTCAGTCCGGAGGGCCTAATCTCTTCTTCGGACCTACTTTACCGCGTGATCTAGTCACTACCAATTCCCCTTTCGGGCGCCTTGGTGGGGCGGAGGCGGTGTCACGGCCGGGAATCGAACCCGTGTGGGATGGAATGGGAGGGCGCCTTAGACCACTACACCACTTCGTGTAAGGCGCCCTCAGAACCTAGGCTCGATTCTCTCGCTCAAAGATAGATCATTCGAGTTTGGAGGACTCTCGTTCACTGAAGAATCCAGAACACGCAAGGCTTCGTTTTCGACCTACAGTGGGATCAATCGGTGTGCAATGCTATCAAACGTCCTATCGGGAACCAAAGGAACGGAACTCTCTCTCCAGTCATCGCGACTGTGACAAGGAAAGATGACCAATCCCCTAACCCGAGTCCCCTCGAAATGACTATCTTGAAACGTGAAGAACGGCCCTCTGACACCCCATCTTGATCAGCGCCCAGAAAGGGACACTGATAAATATTGTATATTGTATTGTATACCCCCAAGAGTGAGAAAATTGTGATTTTTCGAATAATATGAAATGCAAAACTCACTGTATCTCTGGGTGCACCGGGAAATCGGCATCTCGACGGGCTTCTCTGTCTGCAACCGGCTGTAATAACAGGCAAGTTAGTACTTGAATACTTGAAAAGCTGAAGTTACTTGAAATAGCTACTAACCCGGAGGCTCTCTCGATTGGGATCTTCTGTTCGAATTCGCGTCTCTCCTTGCATTCCTCTCGGGCTGCCTCGATCGCTCTTGATTCTGCTGCGGCGGAGCATTAGTCTGCAAAAATCATACTATTTGTCAGATTCTTCGTTTTCGAATAGTTAAAATGCAAAAGACTTACTGTGTCTCTAGGATTACGGACTCTCGACGGGCTTCGATGTCTCCCACCTGTAATATAAAATTTACACAAAATATACGAGATTCTGTGGATAACGAGGGAAAAAAGCTGTACTAACCGGGAGGTCCTCTCGATTGAGATCTCACATTACTCATATTCCCATTGGGCTGTCTCGATCGATCTGCGTCCCAACGTCTTCGAAGTGTCGCCGTACTCTGCAACAACTCATTCAACGATCCGATCATATTGTTTACGCGTTAAAAAGGCTTCCGAACCTTCCAGTGATCGTACACACACTCGAGTGAGGTGCAGTTGCCATCCTGCGGGCATTCATCATGAATGAAACGGCAGTTTACGCCGGGGCACTTGGGCGATTTTCGAAAGTTGCTGAACGAGGCAATGTCTTTTGAGACCACATCGTGATTCTTACTTGCAATGTTCTTCTGGATGATGATAGTGGCAGCGAGCTTTAAAATCGCAATTGGGCCAGTCGACGCACCTTCTCTTCGATCTCGTATCCTCGAAATACGATGGTGGATCTGCAAAATGGGGCGTTTCGGAATTACTTTTTGTCGATTTCTAAGATATGTTTTATTTAAAACCTCATATCAGAAATAGGGTTTCAAAATATCCCATCATCCAAAATGGCTTTTAATCCCTGGCAATCTGTTAACCCCCTTCTCCCCTCACATAGATAAGAGGCGAGCGACGCCAGCTCGATTCTCATCGTCGTAAAAATCTATGAATCACTCAAAGATAAGGTGGCGCCACTATTGCGAGTGACCAAACGGAAACGCATAAAATATGTTTCTCACCCGATTGAGGAATCGCCTCATCTTGCTTTGATGTCTTTCTCTGCTGCATTCGAGCATTGAATTTTTCTCTGATTTCTTCGATTTGTTCCACCTTTAAGTTTGAGCTTGTTTGAGGCAGAGTGCATTACACCTTACGGACCTACGGACCGAAACACCCGTCCGCTTATCTAGGAAGTTGTCTTCTCTTTCACACTTATCACGCACTTCACCTAAGGATTCACTGATTCTACTACACATGTTTGAGATGACCCCCCAATTCCTCCACGGTTTTCGAAGGTCCTTGGGTAGGTCTATCACCAGCCCGAGTTTTAGGATCATTCGATCAAAGATGACTTCAGGAGAGCACGTCAAACTTCGTCTTCGAGGCTCGGTTTTTCGCGATTATCTCGGTTGAAAGTGGAGCTAGGAAAAAATGGTTCTGGGATGAAATGTAGCTCTTGACGAGTTCTTTCAGGCAAAACTGAGTACGATTCGTTTTATGCACTTTCTCTCGACGTGGAGGTCATCTCATTTCATAGATTCGGGAAATGGTTTTTCAATATCTAGATCGATCGGGCTCATCGAGAGCTTTCAAATGAGCTACTTAACGTCGAAAATTCAGGGGGCTTTCGATAAATAAGATTGAAAAATCGTTCAGAACGGGGGATTCTGAGCTGTTGTAGAGGAGAGACACGCGTAGATCAAAGGCAGTTCACGCGTAGTAGAAAATCGATAATCTTAAAAATCGACTTTTTGAAACTTTAAAACATGAATCCAGTTCGTCTTTGTTTTCTGATTGCAACGGTGCCATTTTCGAAGTGGTTCGTTAATTTACGAGCGAGATATTGTGGTAGATCAATACGTGAGCTCGTCCCTAGTCTCGTCCTCGCTTTGATCTACGCGTGTCTCTCCTCTACAACAGCTCAGAATCCCCGTTCTGAACGATTTTTCAATCTAATTTAACGAAAGCCCCCTGGATTTTCGACGTTAAGTAGCTCATTTGAAAGCTCTCGATGAGCCCGATCGATCTAGATATTGAAAAACCATTTCCCGAATCTATGAAATGAGATGACCTCCACGTCGAGAGAAAGTGCATAAAACGAATCGTACTCAGTTTTGCCTGAAAGAACTCGTCAAGAGCAACATTTCATCCCAGAACCATTTTTTCCTAGCTCCACTTTCAACCGAGATAATCGCGAAAAACCGAGCCTCGAAGTCGAAGTTTGACGTGCTCTCCTGAAGTCATCTTTGATCGAATGATCCTAAAACTCGGGCTGGTGATAGACCTACCCAAGGACCTTCGAAAACCGTGGAGGAATTGGGGGGTCAACTCAAACATGTGTAGTAGAATCAGCGAATTCAGTGAATCCTTGGGTGAAACGCGTGTTATGCGCTTATCATGTTACTCCAATTTTCCGAGTCTTCAACTTTAATTCACTGAAGACTGCTCACTCCGCCATTGATAATCAGGTTGTTGATGATCCACAGCTTTCCTCTGGCAGAGAGCGGATGAGCGGTGTCTTTCAGGAATTTAGGGTCACTGAAGTGTTCGCGAAGAACGTCCATATAGTTTGATTCTCTGTGATTGAATAATAAATTTAATTCATTGGTTGACACTCACGAAACAGATCTTCTAGGGTACACTGTCTTCAGCAGTCTGATAATATAGTCTCTTATGATCGTACTGAAATGAAGCTGATTCCTGCTCTGACTTTAAAAATTCACCTGATTGTATTATCAATATTATACATTTCATCTTTCACAAGTTCTTCAATGAATATAAATTCGGGAATCTGGAGCTACGTGATTGCGAAAATAGAAGAGTTTGCATCTGTTACTTACGTTTAAATCATCTTTGTGAAGATTTTCTAATACAATGCCACAAAAGAAGGAGTTGAGGAAATTCTCGCGGTATTGGAGCTCCTCTCGACACTAAGCTTTACGTAATTAACTTTAATATTTGTATATTTTTGCTCACTTTATAGTTTTTCAGCCAGTTGAGCGTGTCTCCGCCCATTGTATCTGTAAATTTGGATATCTTACAAATATTAAAGTTGAACTCACCTTAGCAGCGATGGTGGGAGTATAGCAAAGTGTGAGTGAGAGTAGGTATTGTTTGAAGCAGTGCTTGTGGTGCTTGTAAAGTGATAAGCAACGTCAGCTTAGAAGGCGGATTGCAACATTTTATTTCGAAAATACTCCGGGTTACGCCCAATATTTCGAAAATATTTAGAAAAATACATAATGTCGATGACAATTATGTAGAGTTCGAAATCCAGCACTACCCGACACTTCGGGTACCAGCGAGTGAAGAATGAGAGGGAGAGAAATCCGGGTCGACCCGCCAAAATCTCTCTATTACCCGACACCTGAGACTTAAAAGTTCTAGTTTTTGTTCGTATTCGATCCGTTCGCTATTCATAAGCGCGCAATTAGCATCGTGAGACAAGGCATTACCATCATTTCGTCCGATCGGCCTACTAGCGACTACTAGAGGAAATCGTTCAGATATATCAGAAGGAAACATCTCAATCGTTGCAAAATCAAGCTTCACAGTTGTTCATTCAAGTTTAAACTCTCAGGGGGTCATGTTTATTGATAGTAAACATATTTTCAATTCAAATTAGTTCAAATTCTTCACTTTTGACCTACCTCTGCCAAAAATAAAATCTCAACATTTAGCTACGATTTTAACATCAATCGAAAGAGAATCAAAAGTTATGTCTAGATAGTATCAAATTTTTGTTCGATTTAGTGCTCATCTTGCTGAGATATGATCATAAAAATTGCCAAGGTGTCGGGTAATTGAGCACTTTTCTCCAAAAGTGTCGGGTAATCCCATTCCTCACTTTTCGCGCGAGCGACCCGGCGCGGGTTGGAATTACCCGCCCCGTATTACGAACTCTAATGACAATCCAAGAGCGGATAGATGGCGCCGGAATCCTACTGTTGGTCTTACTATCAAACAAAATACCACAGGGTTCGAAGCACACTATTTAGGTGATCGCCATGTCTAAATGATGAGAGTACGACCATCTCTCATTTGTGACTTCATGCCATTGTCCGCGAATATCATGAAAGGCTTCGTACATTCAATAAGTACGATCGGCAGTCTTGAGTACTGCATGATTGATAGTAGTAATTGATGGGTCATCAGCGATGTAAAAGTCACAAGATTCTAAAATGGACACGACACAGGCGTGTTACTCTACAAGGGGTTTTTTCATTTAGCATCTCGACAACTCGTTACTGTGAGATCTAGGTTGCTTGATTCTCTTATGGAACGCCCGGATCGATTGGGCAGAAGCATTCTAAATCTGGTTTATTTATTTATTTCATGATTCCGAGGTTTTCCACACGCCTTATCTCCCTCCGCATCCCACTGTTTGTCATCAGCATGAGTAGAGGCGGAGCGAGGCTCTTAATCATGTTTACCCAGGGAAGGAACATGAAGTTGTCCACTACAGCGGCCGAAACTGACCAATAAACCTACAATATTTGTCTTTTAACTCAAATATTTTCATAAAAGCTACCTGATAGGCAATGGACGGAATATTCGTGAGTAAGATGAGAAACCCCAGTAAGAATAGCCGGATTTCGCCTGATTTTGCGACCTGGAATTACTTTTCAAAGTTTTTTTTCGTTTTAACTCACTTTTTGTCGGCATAGCTGCACCGAAATGATGCTGTAGATGAGGAAACAGATGCCCGAACAAGTGAAAGTGTGCGAGCTCACGAGGGTGCTGCGCTTGATCTGAATGGTATTTGTATTTCTTAGGACGTTTTATTGCCTTTTTTCTTTTCATCAACTTTTTAATACAAAGAACGGTTGAAAACCCAGAATTCGCTTGAATCTGATCTTTGCGAGGCAAGTGTTGAATCAGAGATTGCCACAATGCAATCGAGAAACAAATCACAATTCCGACTCACAGTTGGAAAGTATCTCTTCGATTCGCCGTGAAGCATGTAAATCTGAACAGAATACTTATTATTGAGAAGAATTCAATTCTCTAACCTTTTCTGAGCCATTTCTATCCGGTGTCATATCCCAGTAGAATGAGGGAGCAGCGATAGTAACGAAGCACGAAGAAAAGGAGAACATTACAGCCACTGGAAGCATCAGGAGTGTGAATTTGCGAGTGAATAACTGAAAATAAATTTTAAAAAAAATTAAATTTAGAATTAATTCCCACTCTCTGAAAGACCATTGGAATCAGCAGCGCTAGCAGTCGGTTGATCGAGATAAGAATGTTTATTGCATCTTGGATAGAGGGAAGCACGTACATCAAACTGTTTTGGGTTTTTGTTGTTGTTGTTGTTGTTTGGGTGAAACCTATTCGGAATAGATAACAACCAAGAGTATTCTGGTCTCCACTCTGAGTTGTATGTTGTGAATCGCTCAAAAAATTGTGAAATTCCGGGAAGAAATGGGAAATAATAGAGAGGAACGGTTAGCGAAATGAAAATGAGATCCTGAAAAATCGAAAATGCGAAAATTACGAAACCAGCTTTTATCGAAAAGTCAACTCACTATGACTCCAGCAAAAATAAAGAGTGTGTAGAAACTTGAATCAAACTCGGGCCGAATTATCAGCAGAATAAGTTCAATGACGTACAACGCAAATAGTGGGAGTGAGATAGCAATGAAGACGATGATCAAAATGATTCGTGTGTGCATTTCTAAGCAACTAGAGGGTATTCTCAGTCGGAGTCTGAATATTTCGCCGAAGACATTGAGAAGCCGGCTAGTGCAGTCAGCTTAACATTTAGCGCCCCAGCAATTACGCCCGCAGGTGATACTTGAGTGTTTCGAGCAATTAAAAGACGAAAAATATTCCATTCGCACGTTTTTTAGCCGTTCAGAGTAGTTTTTTCTACTTTTTCATCAATATTATGTTTATTCAATATCTTCTTCAAACAATTATCGATCCTGGTTAACCAGCCCTTGCGCACTTGACATGGTGATGCCTCGCGCGCTCGATTGCACGCGAGTGTTCGAACCTCGGAGCAAGCGGGATAGAAGCAATCTATAAAAATATGTCTTGACATGATTTTTTTATTTTATTAGACTTTTTCATTCTCTGAGTTCATCAACTAACCGCATCTCCTTCCTCATCCGCGTGTTCGTCAATAGCATCAAAAGAGCCGGAGACAGGGTCTTGATCATAATCACCCATGGAAGACACATGAAGACGAAGGAAGAGCCATCTCGTTGACAGATAGACCAGTAGATCTGAACTACATTAATTTAAAAATTTAAAAAAAAGTTTCCTTACCTGATATCCAATCGATGGAATATTGCTGAGAAGAATGAGGAACCCGAGCAGAAAAAGACGGAACTCATTCGAGTTGGATACCTCAACATCATCATTCATGGTGCGATTCATAGATGTAGTCTCTAGGCAAAGGAATAAGATTGCGCAGATCAAAAAGTTTCAATAAATAAACCGAAGAAGCCGCTTTGCTACACACTCTTGAGAGAAGAATCTTCGTGGCGATGTAACAGTTGACAACGAAGCAAATTCCGTTGCAAACGAAAGTGTGAGCACTGGCAATAGTGCTGCGTTCAATCTGAAACATTGCTCTGTATTTCAGCACATTCTTGAGACTCACCGATGGAAAATGCGCCCGCGAATCACCGTACAGCATGTAAATCTGAAAATATATGTTGGGTATTAAATTGGAAATAAATAGGGTATAATTAGGTACCTTTTCTTCATCCTCTGCGGAAATATCGATGAAATAGCATGGAGCTGCAACAGTTACGAAGCAGGAAGAAAATGAGAAGAGCAGAGTAAAAGGAATCAATGCTAGTGTGAACTTTCGTGTGAATATCTGAATCTCATTTTAGGTCTATGCGAATTTCGAAATATTCACATTTTTAAATGTCAACGGCATCAATAAAGCCAGCATTCGATTGAATGAAACCAGCACATTGATTACATCCTGAACTGTTGGGAGGTAGTACATACATCTAAAAATAAAATTTAATTTTGAGCTTCAAAATCCACGAACGTATTGGCAATTGAGAGCATCCAGTAGTACTCGGGTCTCCAATCGTTGTTACATTGCTCGTTTTCAAATTTTGAATAGAATTCGGAAGCTCCAGGAAGAAAAGGAAGATAGTAGAAGAAAATGTTCATCGTGAACGATATTAGATCCTTGAAAAAAATATTAGAAGACCAATATCTCAAAGGCGCTCACTATAATTCCAGTAAACATGAATAGAATGTAGAAACTCGATGAGAATTCGGGACGAATTGAGAGAAGAACGAGCTCGATTACGTAGATAATGGAAATTGGAAGTGAAATGAGCATGTAGCCAACAAAAAAGGCAGTCCGAATATGCATCTGAGTAGGTTGAAAGTGAAAGAAGACCTGCAGACGCGACTAATACTTAAAATGAGAAGTCAACGCTATGATTAGTCCGAGCGAAACCGGTGATTATGGATCAGATGTATCGAGAAATGAGCGGATACCAAGAAGCTATCGGAACCCCGCAAGCAAATTGCTTCCGTGAAATACTCCCGCAGTACGACAATTTCGGTTAATTTCACACGCAAAAAAGGCGTTCGAAGGTTGAGATGCTAGTGAAATCATGCAGCATGATGTGCTAACGGATTGTGCAAGTGTTATTGGGCCAAGTAAACACTAGAATACATTTTATCTTTGAAATGATAATAAATGTGAGACAATCGACAATACGGCTGATCACTCCTGCACTTGCCTGGACAATTGGGTAATAATGAAATGAATTTCAGACATTTCCTAGATACAATGGCTTTTCGCAGGGTCGTTGGTCGAGCATGGAGATCGGTTAGGTTGGTAATAGGCGATGCTACAAGTGCAGGAGTATCAGAGTTGTTCACTCCTCATTATTGCACATCCAGAAGCCCTCCGTCGCTCGTGATTTGTGAACAACGTGCAGATCGTAAGGGCAACCTACAATCGCAAATTTATGAAATATTTCGAAAAATATGCTCACCCTGGACGTGGAAATTCTCAGTGTGTATACGATAGTCGAATGATTCGAGTGGGCGAGAGCCAGCGAACCATATCGGCTTGTTCAATCTCACGAGATTCTGCAATCTCGTATATGACTCAACGATTTCATTCACTTGCATGATCCCTATGCAAGTGAATGAAATCGTTGAGCATTGGGCCTATTATTGACAGTAAAGGTAAAATTATACGCCATGATTTCTCAACTCACCACGATCAATCTTTTTTGTGTTTCAAAACTCATGTAGTTACTGTAGAACATGTTCACGATTTGGAGCTTGTCCAACTTTCGAGAGAACATTCCAGCAATTATCACAGGCCAGTTCGCATTTTTTAGGCCGAAGCAATAAGTGTCCGTATCTTTGAAGCGATCGGAGTGTCGAAGAGTGGCCATTTGCTGGAAGATTCCCAGCGTTCTGCATTGCAAAGAGAGCTGGTCGAGTGTTATCACTGCAAATATTAGGACTTATCACTTTCCCATAGTGTAAAGATACATGGACTGGATAGCATGTTGAGACCGGAAACTTCGAGTGTGAGCTCTTCGGTGCCGTGAAATTTCAGCATGAAAAGAATTTGAAACCTGAAAAAGATCTCCAAGTACTTTCAAAAATTTACGGGGAACATCGATAAAACTCACACTTTTCGATCACAAATGCCCTCGACCACTACATGCATTGCGGCAATGCGACCGATTAGCTTCGAAAGGAAGTCCAGCTTCTTAGCATACTGCCCACTGTCGCAATCAGAATCACTAGTGATCGATAACACTCTGACTCGGGCACAGTCAAAGCAATTTCTCAGTGAATTGAGCAGCCGTTTATCGCTTGGATTGAGGAAGAGTTTGTAAGCCTGAAGAACAAAAATGACATCTGGCTAGAGAGAAATGAAGCTGACATGGTGCGACTCGCGGAAGGACACATTCTTCAAATATTTCTTATTGGGAAGAAAAATGCAGATCAGAAGTTTGAACCATCTAGCTTGATTTGGTTCAAGCTCCACAATGATGTTGAGATCTCTCTGAAGATTATTCTTTTAATTTCACGAAGAAAGTTAACGCATACCACTGATCTATGGAAGGAGTTGCAGAGTACTTTGATTTTCTCAACAACAGGCAAAGTCATTTCATTCACTGCGTATTCATCAGCACGATATTTCATCATCCTTGAGGTCTGAATCAATTTTAATTAAAAATTGATCACGAATGTGAAAAATAGCCGACCTGTCTTAGTTTTGGAAGAGATTCTTGCACAAGATCGAGTATCATACAACACAGCTCGCGCGGTAGACGTTCCAGCTGAGATAAATCCTCCATTTTAAATCGTATTAGCCGTAAGTCGTCGCAGGAGAATAAATAATCGAATGAGTTGAAACCATTTGTAGAGGCGAAGTTAAAAGACGCGCCTTTTATACTGCACTAAGGATAGCCACGGGGGTAGCAGAGCAGCAGGTATTGTGTATCGTTTTAAATTATTGTGAGAATGAAAGCATCTCCGGAAATGGGAAGTTGATCACTAATGTTCGAAAAAAGGAGCTGCTACACGCGCATAGCGTTACAAACAACAATAAGATATTGACTTTCACGTTGACTTCCACACTACCCACATTCATCATCCCAATAAAACAGGTAATTCTTTAGAGTTTTCGCCCACTTTTCTCTCGTTGAAGGAACAAGAGTACACGACAAGGTGCGTGCACTCTTGTCGTGCCACAAACGGGAATGAGGCTGAAGAGAAACTGCACCGAATATTCTTTGATCTTCACTAAACAATCTTCCTTTCTCTCCATTTTCGCCTATTTGCCATCTCATGAAAGAGCTACAAGGGTTCATCGCGAATTCATTTTACAATAAGAAAATGATTTTTGCTCTTTGCTGAAGATTCAGCCTGTATCCATAGATGCTGATGTTTCTGTTCACTATGACGCATGATGCGCAGCTAATAGCAACCACTGAAAGCTCCATCTCTCCATTTCATTCTTTCTCTCCCCAATCCCAACCATACGATGCGCCCTTTCCCTATCTCTATTCTCATCGAGGTAAAAAATATTCTTTTAGACATCGCGAGGCTCATGTTCAGGTCGTTGTATCATCAACAATAATCTATTCGCCGACAGTCTTCACCACTCAGAATGAGTTGCTGAGCAAATCGACTGCTGCTAGTCAGTACGATTGCGATTTGGAGTGCACTGCTAATCCAAAGGTGATGACATCACGAAATTGATATTAGAGACTCGAAGTAGTAATGAGACGGAAAGGGGAAGTAACGAGATGCAATAGACAACAGCTTCCTAGATAAGCGGAAAGTATTAAATGAAGAACGGGTATTACCTCGATTTGTAAAAAAAATATTGGGAAATCTCATTTCAAAAACTCATTTCTTGTAATTGAATTTGTGAGAATTCGATTTGTGGAATTACACCACTCGGAAAGAGTGGAGTGGGAAGGAATAATGCAGAATGAGTGGGAGGGAATAAATAGAATGCAAATATTTTTTGAGAAATCGTTTTCTGTAAATTTTTTCTCTTTTCAGTGCGTTGCCGTCATCGTTGAGCGCTTCTCGGACCACGTCCTCTGCGGGTATCTCGGCAGCGTCGTAGATTACACGATCTGCGCCAAACCCGCTGACGTCTACAAGAAAGTACAGATCGGTATCGTCTAATACAATGATTTTTTTTACAGTTTTTATCCAAGTTTCAAGGTCTGGGCCTGTTTGTGAATGATCTTCTTCCATGTATCGTTATCACTGGCAAAATGCATTAATAACACCAATGCAAATTTCAGCGGAATCCTTCATTGCCGCGGGCAATTTCGGCAAGGTCGGGGGCAGCATGTATGGCGTTCTTGCAGGACAGAAAACGGGCAAAATGAGCCTCTCTTCGACCAAGGGACCTTCAGTAAGAATAGCGCTTCTGCTTTTGCTCGGCACTAGGTCGGATTAGAACTATTTCGCAATACCACATAACAGTTGTCTCTCGCCTACTGCTCGTCCGACCCAGCACCAATTACTCTGACGTCTCTACACCCGGCATAACTTCTACCCTTCAGTCGCTGGTGAGCCAAGTCTACGAGAAGTGCGAACTGCACTTCCTGCTCGTTGACAAGTCCACGCTCGTGCGCAAGTTCGACGGATTCATTCCCGCGGGTCAATCGGGCTACACCGAGTACACCGATGAGGTCGACGGCGTGGTTGATGCGTGGGCGTATTGCGTGGAATAGAAATGGGCAAAAATAGCCCAAGTACAGGATTGTTGAATGATCGCAATCGCTCAATTGAACAATGCATAAAGACTTTTTGTAATTTAAATGTGCAACGTAATTAGATCAAAATAACAATTTGCCTTGTTTGTGAGAACAGACAGAATCCGCTGTTTTCCGCTCCTCATTCAACGTCTTCGCGCGGCTCTTGAGCGGGCGATGGAGTGAGTTGGCTCTTGTTTTTGCTTGTTTTTTGCCTGTTTTGTCCTCTATTCTAGGCATTTCCTAACCCGTTTTTCGTCTATTTTCGTATAATTTCAGTGCGAAATCCCGCCTCGTCTCTCCCCCTTCGTCCTCTGGCAAGGAAGAATCAGACAAGAGCCACACGGGCAAGGAGACCAAAGATTCGTTCCTGAGCAGGAGGAAGAGATGGATCAAGAAGAAAGTGGAGACTAACAGGCAGTGAGTGCTAGCTTATGATTACCATTGCCCGACCTGAGGTTGCAAAAGTCTCAAGTGTGATTTCCCCGAGTGCTCGTTCATTGAATTTAGTGTGAATGTTTTCGTGAAATTTTTAAAATTCTGTCATTGCTTTGTCAAATATCTGAAATTCGCGAATCAATTCCAGGTCAGGCGATGCCTCGCGCCCGCCGGAGCGCTTCACATACGAGCACATGCTGCTGCGATACGGTTAGGGAGTTTCGAAAATATAGATACGATTAATTAATTACTAATTAGCAATTAATTAACTAATTACGCTAATTGCAGGCGACTGGCGCAGCATTCGGTCGCAGATCATCGCGTACACAGTGCTCATGATTGCCACGCTCTTCCACAAGGCGCACGGGTGAGAATAGGATAAATAAGGGTGGTTGAAGGAATACGACATTGCACCATTCCACGAATTGGCAGCATTAGTGTGAAAGAAGACATGATTCCTCGAATCGATTAGACTCTAACAGCGAAAAACATCACAGTTTACTGCCTTTTTGTGGAAGCTTACTTTTAGGAGTTCGATTAATCAATAACTAATTAACATAGCCGCTAATTAGTTATTAATTAACCAATTTAATTGCAGCGACCTCCTCTTCGTGGTCGCCCGTCTCGACACGATCTCCGTCGGCCGCCACATCCACTGCTGCTGCGAGCTGCAGGAGAATGCGGAGTACGCGAAGAGGATGGGCGAGATGGTAAGACAGAAACCGTGGGATACTGTAAAAAAAATCCGGACCAAGTTCGATAAGCGTAGAAAATTCTTTCCGAATAAGTTATTACATATATCTAGTACAGTAGAAGTACATTGGTCTTTGAACCTTTGAAAGAGGAATATCATATAAAAAAGAATTTGCAGTTCGCTGTGGATGACATCTCACAGTACGTCGTGCTGGGCTGCGCGGCCCTCTTCAGTCTCTCGTGCCCGCTCTGGGAGAGGCGAGTGATCTATGGTCTTTGATCTTTTCTTCCGCTCCCGGTCTTTGATCTTTGCTTCATTTCTTGATCATTGCGCCGAAGTTGATCTTTGATCTTTGATCTCTTCTTCATCTCAGGCACATCGGTCGACGTAATCTACTGGCCGCAGCATGCGCGCTCGGAGCCGTCATTTCGAGTGAGATTTAGAAACTGAAAACAAATAAAAACAACAACAACAACACCAAATATTTTCAGTCTGCTCGTGCTTCAAGATGGCCGAGTGGCTAGTGATGGCCGGACAGATCGCGTTCGCTGTTTCGAATGTGGTGAGTGGTAGGGACTATTGTAAGCTCAATTATGACTGAGCGCTGAACGAAATACGGGTAGCACTCTTTCGTGATAGAGCGAAATGATGGGACGGTATAACCATTTTGATAAGAAATTCTACAACAAATGTAGAACATGAAGGACCGATTTGACACGCATGATCGATCTCATTCCCATCAGTCCGTCTTCATCATCTCCATCTCGACGCTCTCCGAGATCCTGCCCTACAACGTGCGATACATGGCGCCCGCCACGTACACGTGCAGCATCTGCATCTGCAATGCCATCGCGGTGAGACCCCTCTCTTTCTAAAAAAATGGTTTTATTAAGTAAGACGATATTACGATAATATTATGGCACTGTATCTTTTCTATAATGTGGAAGGACGTATAATAGACTTTTTGAATTCAGATTTTGCATGATCTAACATTCTTTAAACTATGAAAAGCGATTCCACTATAATCATATTTCCAGGTCATCAACTTTCGCACCGGGCTGATCGAGAAGCCGTTTTTCACTGGAATAGCCTCCGCGATGTTCTACGTTGTCGGCGCTTTCGTTGTCGCTTTGTGAGATTTTCCCTATTTAACCATTTTTTTAATCACTGATAAACCACCAAAAGCATTTAGCTACGTCCGCGACTCGATCATTCATCTGGTAAACCGGAATTTAACGGATAAAGTGGAAAAGGTTGGGTTTCAAGCTTACGGATATCTTGAAATAACATACTTAGATGATCAAAAAGAAGGAAATGCAATTGTTCAAGAGGGAACCGCAAGGGGACAAGCAATTCCATCGAAAGATTGCGATGCTCATTTTTCATGATCTTGTCTACTTGTTCGTTTCCGTTTCTTATTACAAATAAATAATACTGTTGAAGGGATCGCGACGAGCCCCGAATTGGCAAATTCCTCAAGAGCATCTACAAGAATTGGGCAATGACTGAGATCGTGCTGGCGTTCTTCCAATCGTTTGTTCTTATTCCTACTTCAAGCCTCCGTTATAAATATTTCGCGCGGGCGTTCTGCTCGTATAATCGTTGTGAACTTTTGATAGCGTTTTTTATATCGTAAAATCAATTATTTTCAGCATTTCCGCGGGCGCAATCGAGTACGAGTTCAATCACTTCTGGGAGGTGCAATTCGCCGACCTCTACTTCGTCAATGGCATCAAGGTGGGGGCAAGGGGGTTTACTACTTGATAACAGTCTCATAGCATATGGTAGAAACTTCTACTTGATAGTATCTAGAGTTTGTATTTATTGTAGCGCAGTTTCTTAGCTTCAAAAAAATTTAATTATGGTAAAAATTGATCAAATTTGCTGTGTGGAACATGTTGGCCTTTTGCGCATAATTTGATCGCTTGTGATTTCAAAGTCCCTTTTTCAGTCTTTGTTTCAGGTCACCGGCTACATGCTCGGCGGCTTCTTCATGTACTACACGAGAAAGTTCGTGTTTTCGAAAATGCGAGACGATCTTTGATCTTTGATCTCTGATCTCCCTCAGGACGCACCGAATCAAGGCACTGCAGTGGCTGTTCACCGCCTCGCTGCTCGCCACGAGCATCTGTCATGTCGTCGTGAATGAATTTTATTTATTTTAAAGTTAACCTGCGAGGCAACTACTGTAACCTACCGTAATCCAATTAATATTTCAATTTTTGCAAACAAATCTTTTACTACTACGTATTAGAATACTCCCGTGATGTTAAACTACCGTACCCTACCGAACTCTACCATCAAATCAATACCATTTTGTAATTTTTTGAGGTATCCCCGGACCGGCGCAACCTGTGCTCATCGGACATTCATCATCACTTTCCACTTGGTGCGTATTTTCGACAATGGAGATCCAATTTTAGAAAATAATTTGCAGAACGGTACCAGTTGTTCGCGGCGATCCTCGGCGCGCTCACGACCGGACTCGGCTCCGCGCTGCAGATGCAGGTACGGTAGAGTACTGTAGGTACCGTATTCGATCGATAAAATACCGTAATCCAATCAATAATCCGTTCAAGATCCTGCTGCACTTCCTCGAGACGACGCCGTCCATCCTCCGGCCGATCTGCGTCATGATGGTGTACATGCCCATTGTGAGTGATGAAAACAAAAACAATAACAATAACAACAACAAAAACAAGTTTCTCAAAACAAATCACGTATTTCAGAAAGCCGCCCGCCAGCTGTGCAGAATGATCTTCCGCGCTGAGGGCGTTGAGGTTGGTTTCTCAACGATTGGTGTAATAGTGTTAGTGTTAAAAAACAGCAACAACAAAACAACAACACAACAACAACATTCCTTCCAGACCACGGCCTCCCTGGTGCCCGTCTACCTCTACCATCTCGTCATCATCGCCATCACGATGTGGCGGTCTCGAACGAGGGACAAGCTGCAGTTCTCCCTGCATCTGTTTGATCTCATGCCGCAGTGAGTGCATCGTTTGCTTCTGCCATAGACTGATTTGAGCCGATCGATAGTGGGTTGGAGGTTTCTGCCTTCGACAGGAATGCCCTCTACTGACAGGAGTGCCGATCCCGTCAGTGCACCTCGTAAGTACAGAAGCTTGCTGTGATCGGAAATATGGTATTTGCTGTCTATTTCACTCATGTACTGACTGTAAAATGACTCCCATTG
>LS589208.1:161473-185538 GCA_900490775.1 Pristionchus maxplancki
AGAAGTGAAGTGGGGAGAGGAGAGGAGAGAGGGAGGGAAGCGCGAGTGCGCGAGGGAATGGATCGATACGAGACGTAAACAAGAGAGACGGAGAGGTCAATCTCTGATCTACTCCGTTTGGCACGTAGGCAGGGAGAATGGAGTTTGGTCATGGATGGGAAATGGAAGAAAGAGTAGCAATTTGTGAAAGTTGCTACACGTTCCTTCACTTTATATATTAACTTTTCTATCTTCAAATCGAGAAAAGTGATTCACTATCAGTAGAGACCGCAAGGAGCGCTCCCGAATTAACCAAGGCGGACTATTCATGACCTTAATGTGTAGATATAGGTCTGAATAGCATCATGCTTTTTAGCGTTTGTGGATATCTCTTCTCTATCAAAAGTTATGCCCCAAAAAGCACGCGCGCAAGGCACACCGGGCGAGAGGGAGAGATGGGGAGGGAGAGGGAAGGGGGCGGAGCCTCTCTCGCACGTGTCTCTCTCACTCCTCCCGTCCTCTCGCCTCCCTCTACTCGCGCTTCTGCTACAAATCGGGGAAACATGATAAAAATCTGAAAAAATTCCCAAAATTCTAATATATTCCAATTAGTTATATGCCAGTGGAGCAGCTGTATCCGATCACTAGAAGTGCCCGAAATCGCAATTTTCAATCCTTTGTGCTTGTTTTTGACCTACTTAGAACTGTCCGATCATGCTGCTCCACGGACCCTTTGTAAAGGTTCTGAATAGCTACCGAACGCGCCCTAGCTTGTCCATTTAGGTTGCGAATTCGAATTGTAGTCCCTCGGCGCAGGTTTTGCGCGTTTCTCTATTCCCACAAAGTGGGCGGAGCCTGCGGCCTCTAACTATCAGAGAAGGGATGAATCGTACCAGATTCCTATCTCTTCTCCCCCTTCTTCAAGATATCGAGTTGATATCATAGATATACATTGACGGCAGACGAATGAATCAGATACCTCCTTTACCTTCTCAAAATTGCAAGATGACATCATTCATGGAAATTCTTAATTTTGCTTGTTTGGTGATAGTTGTTTCATTCGGTCAAATTGACTATAGTGCGCGATTAACCTTCAAAGGTACTAAAAACATTCATACTTCCTCGTAATTATTTATTCGGAAATGGTGATTCTTCTTTGGAAAGGCTATTGTCTTCAACGACGTTGACGTCATCTATGCCGTCGACTTCATCGACGGGAGCGGTCCGGCTTCGCTCTTCTCCGGCTGAGCGCCGTCGGTCAGGGAGGGCTGCGTCTGAAATACAGATTCTCATTATTCCGATAGATCAAAGATCAACCTTGAGCATTCGAAAACTCACCATTCCAGCAGTATTGTTAGCCTTCTCCTCATCCTTGTCAGACATCGAGCTGGAGGTCCTGCGAGATTATTTCCTCGCGATCAATTGAATATCGTTTTGTCACCGCGATGATTTTGACTTTTTAAAGTTACCCAACAAGGACGAAAAAATTTTGAACGCGTAGACTCTCACCACGCAGGGACTGAACCACAGTAACCCTTATTTTGGCAGTCAAAACCGCGATGACGCGAGACCGCGACGCGTGACTGCGCGCTCTTTGTTTTTGGTTTTATTGATTTTTAGTTTTAGTTTTCGCTTTTTTGGTATTTATAAATATTTTAAATGAACACAATGAAAGAACAACGCAAGGAAAGGGTTCAGTTCATAAGAAATGTAGAAATCACGAAAGTGACCTAAAGTGAAAAGGGGCGGAGTCGGGCCCTGCAATTAAGTCTGCCCATATTCAAAGTTTGAATTCCCGCAATCCTGCTGTTCAGGCACGTGTTTTAGAGGCAGTTTGTGGCTTTATTATTGATTTTTGATTATTTTTAATGCGCGAGCAGTACTAAGTCGACCATTCTCTATGCAACAAGGGAATAAAAATAATAGGTCAATTTCGTCCTTGTTGGGTAACTTTAACCCAGGGATCGTTCTAATTAACAAATACGTTGTCTATAAAGCTTTTCCAGGCAATTTCATTATTACACACGCTTTCGTAATTCTAATTCCCTAACTTTTAAGTTAAAATAAAAAAAAATTGCAAGTACTTGGCCCACTCACTGCGGCATCAGATCGAACAGATGGTTCGCGAACTGCAGTCGGTGCTTGGTGCGCGATCGGATCAGCGTGATGACGATAATGATGAGATGGTAGAGGTAGACGGGCAAGATCGTTTGCGTCGACTGAATTTGTTGTTGTCGTTGTTGCTGTTTTGATCAAATAAATAACAAAAACAAAAACAACCTCGACGCCGTCCTGGCCGAACACCATCTTGCACAGCTCGCGCGTGAATTTCTGTGAAGTTATGTTATTGTATTTGTTTTGACTCGAAAACAAACAACAAAATAATTTTCTCACAATCGGCATGTACACCATCATGACGCAGATCGGTCGGAGGATGGACGGCGTCGTCTCGAGGAAGTGCAGCAGGATCTTGAGCGGATTATCGATTGATTGGGTTATGGTAGGATACGGTAGCTGTAGGTTACTGTATCTGTAATAATCAATAATCAACTACCGTAGTCTGCAAACTCGAGCCGAGTCCGACGGTGATCGCGCCGAATATCGTCGCGAACCAGCGGTATTGATCTGAATTATATTATTTTGATTTTCGAAAATAATATAAAAAATATTTATTTTAAACTACCGAGCAGGAAGTGGTGGTGGCCGGCGGAGCAGTGGTTGCGGTTGTCCATGTTTACCTCAACATTCTTTGTTTTTTGTATGTTGTTGTTGTTCAAACGAAAACAATAACAACTCACCACGACATGCCTCGTGCACGTGGCGAGCAGGCAGGCGGCGAACAGCCACTGCAGTGCCTTGATTCGGTGCGTCCTGGGATCAAAGATCAAGGATCAAAGTTCAAAGATCAAAGATCAAAAAACGAACTTCCTCAGCGCGAACATGATGAGACCGGTGATGACGTAGCCGGTGATCTGCGATTTGTTATTGTTGTTGTTGTTGTTTTTGTTGTGGTTTTCACCAACCATGATGCCATTGACGTAGTACAGATCGGCAAAGTGCTCCGTCCAGAAGTGGTTGAACTCGTACTCGACCGCGCCGGCGGCGATGCTAAATTATATAAACAATAACAATAACATCAAAGCATCAAAACACGAGAAATAAAAACAACGAACGATTGGAAGAACGCCAGCACGATCTCCGCCATGGCCCAGTTTGAGTAGAGCTTCTTGAGGAATTTGCCAATCTTGGGCTCGTCGCGGTCCCTGTAATTTTTTCTTCAAATGTCAACTAAAATTGGTCATATTTGCACTATTTTTAATAGAATTTGGCAGAAAAACGAACAAGTAAACCAGATCCTGGAAGATCATTCCGGCTATCCTTTTGTGCGTTTTCTCATCGCCTTCAGGCCTCGTCTCGTACAACCGCATCTCTTTCCGCAAAATCGTCTGCAATTAATTATTTTAATTATTAATTAATATATAATAACCTCCTCCACGATGTCGGTCTTGTTGCGGATCACCAGGTGGATGATCGACTCGCGCGTGTAGCTGAATTGATGAATAACAATAACAATAATAACATCAAAAACAATAACAACAACATAATAAAAACTCACAAAATCGCAAGAAGTGCTCCGATTCCGTACAGCACAGCCGAGATGACTCCTACATAAATCGTGTTCTCAACCAAACGCGTATGAAAGTGGAGGACCTGCATGATTATTGATTATTTTCGGATCGATATTCTACAGTAATCAACGCATTCTGGGTCCCACCGCGATCGCATTGCACAGGCCGGCGACGAAGAGGTAGGTCATGGGCGCCATGTATCGGATGTTGTAGGGCAGCATCTCGGAGAGAGTGGAGATGGAGAGGAGCGAGATCACCTGAGAATGAAGTTGTGTTCGCGTATCTAGAAATGCTTCTGCTGGAGTGTTGCCAACAATCATGTACGCGAATGGCAGGATGAACATAATCCCTTGCATTCGCAAAAGACCCGTAAATTCCAAACTAGCTATAGTTCAAAAGGTGTTCAGAGTGTCGAGAGATGAGATGACCGTGTGTGGCATGAAGGGACGGCTAGCCGTCTTCCAGCTCAAGTTACACTCACCACAGTGGAAATAGAGAAGCCGATCGACCACGTCATCTGCACCCATGGCGCCACCGTGAAGCAGGAGAAGACTTAATTTATAAATTATTAATTAATCAATTAATTAATAGACTCACTCGAAATGAGGACGCCCAGCGCGCAGGCGGACACGAGCGTGCGCCGTCGACCGAAGTGCCTGAGATGAGGGAGAGATCAAAGATCAACTTTAGTGCAGAGAATAAAGGTCAAAGGTCACAGTTCGAAGATCACTTGCCTTTCCCAGAGCGGACACGTGAGACTAAAGAGAGCGGAGCAGCCCAGCACAATTTGGGAGGATATGTTGTTGATGCCGAACTGGAAGAGCACGCTTCACCTTCATATCCTTCACTTTTCGCTATCGAGCACTGGAATTCGCAACAACACACGATAGCGCAGGTAATGCACTCCTTCAACGATCACTGGCATTATCAGCTCTAGATATGCAATCAGTTCCAGCCGTTCACTTACCATCACCACCAACCTCTGTGAGTACTCGAGCACGGGGTTCAGATGCCCAAAGGTCAGAATTGGTAAAGTATTGCCAGGATTCCGCATTTTGTTTTTCCAAGCCTTCAACGCGGCGCCTAATACCTTGATTTTCTCCGGTCTCTCTGACCGTTGAGAGAGTGTGTAAAATTAAGATACCGCTTCCCATATTTCGAACTAACCATCACGACCAGCTTCTGTGAGTACTCGAGAACCGGATTCAGATCGCAGCAGCACTGCATGTGACGGCCGACCGTGATCGTCTCGAGGGTGGCGACCACGATGAGGAGGTCGCTGATTAATTAATTTGCTAATTAATTAATTAAAATTGTTAATTAGCTAATTGGCAACTGGGAACGCGCTTGATCTGCACCTACCAAAGCACCATTTGTTGAATTTTTTACTGAAATATTACCACGTGTGATAATCGAATACGTGAATTTTCGACTTCCTCACCCGTGCGCCTTGTGGAAGCAGGCTGCCAGACACAGGAAGGTGTACGCGAGGATCTGCGCGCGCACACTGCGCCAGTCGCCTGCAATTAAAGTAATTAAGTTAATTAATTAATTCATTATTTTCGTAATTCCCTCACCGTATCGCAGCAGCATGTGCTCGTAGGTGAAGCGCTCGGGGCCGGTCGCGTTCGCTGACCTTGAATTATTTACTCACTCAATTAGTTCTCCAGCAATTCCAAAGGCTGCAGAACTGATTCATCTTACAGCGTTCTTCAATGTAAGAGATGTGTTTCCTAGGTTAGTGAGGGCGAGCAAACTGACTGCCGTCTCCTCATCAACTTATTCTTGATCCACTTCTTCCTTCTGCTCAGGAACGAGTCCTTGTTCGTCTTGCTCTTATCCGTGCGGTCTTCACCGACCATCGGCGAAGACGGAGGGTCCTTTTTCGAGCTGGAAACAGGGTTTTAGAGATCAAAGTTCGAAATCCATCTCAGCATTTCCTACCGTTTCTTATCCGTGCGGTCCTCATTGACCATCGGAGACGATGGAGGAGTCTCCTTTTTAGAGCTGTAAGATAATACGAGTTTCGAAATTCGAAATCCGCAAAGTATCGTACAGTTTCTTATCCGTGCAGTCGTCGGCGGGCACCGCGGAGGATGAGGGAGGCGCTTCGGCTTTCGAGCTGAAATCAGGACGCACAGCGTGTCAGAGGGTTTAGATAATCCAATTATCGCGGCCCAGGTGAATGCGTGTGACTTTTTCTCTCTCCCTCTCATTCTCGCCCCTCTCGAGTGAAATGCGCGGTCGGGAGGGTGGGAATGAGTGGGAGAATAGAGTGAAAAGTGAAATTATCCATATTTGTTCAGTGAAACACAACCGAAACATAGAAACCAGAGAACCGACAACTCGTGAAATCTTCAAAATTTCAATTTTCAACATTTAATAACTTACAAAGCGAGGGCTAAATGAAAAATCTGTCTTGATACGTTAGTAGACTTGGAACTGAACTAGCATCTCTCCAGAGGGTTTTGAGTTTTAGGATTTACTTAACTAGTTATTTCGCCGCAAAGTACGCTCCAATTAGGGAAAATTAGGAGAAATCAGCTTACTTTGCGGTGAAATAACTAGTTAAGTAAATCCTAAAATTCAAAACCCTCTGGAGAGATGCTAGTACAGATCCAAGTCTACTAACGTATCAAGACAGAATTTTCAATTAGCCCTCCCTTTACAAGTTATTAAATTTTGAAAATTGAAATTTTGAAGATGTTACGATTTGTCGCTTCTCTGGTTTCTATGTTTCGGTTGTGTTTCACTGAACAAATATGGATAATTTCACTTTTCACTCTATTCTCCCACACATTCCCACCCTCCCGACCGCGCATTTCACTTGAGAGGGGCGAGAATGAGAGGGAGAGAGAAAAAGTCACACGCATTCACCTGGGCCGCGATAATTGGATTATCTAACCCCTCTGACACGCTGTGGGACGTCAACCTCAACGTCCGAATGACGTCAGCGATCGATAGAGCGCGCGAAATTTTATGATCATCTAACCTAGAGCAAACTGCTACAGAAACTAGAAGAAGAACCGTCGGGAAGCCATGTGGTTGATGATAATTTGAAGCTAAAACCGCGATAATTGAAGAGAACTCACTCCATCGCCCGCTCTGTAGCTGCCCGAAGAAGTGAAATGAGGGAAGATAAATTCCTCCATTTCTATTAAATCCTTTAATTACAATTGCCCTTTGCCTGGTTGATCTTTTTACATTGCATTTGTGATTTTCTGCACGTAAATTTCAAATAGATCATCGACCGAAAAGCTCAGATTCTCATGATTCTCAAGATATCTGCACTAGAGATGTTGTTTGACACCCTGTGGGCATGCCTACATTTTCTCTGTAAAAATGGACAATTGTCTTCTGATTGGATGCGCCCAGGTATATAACAGCGTCCAATTTCGAGAGAGAAAGTACTCTCCATTCGTAGCGTATTCGTCTCGCGTTTGTGGCCTCGTTACATTTTACTTTTGAGTGATTACTGCGTTTTACTTGCATAGTAACGGTCAATTCTTTGCAGATCACATAACATGGAATCTCTAACAAAAAACTACCATGCTCAAGCAGCTACGGTAACTATCAAAATGTGAAGAAGTTGTAAATTACACAATTAACTTTTCAGACGCACTTTCTCACTCTTCCAAATGAGATTCTGGTGGAGATTATTGAGATATCGAGTCCGGAAGAGCGAACAAATCTCGCACTTACCGGCCGCCGATTTTATCAACTGGAACAGAAAGCCGGTCATCGACAGTTCAACAAAGTTCAATTCAGTTCGGTTAGTGAATGCAAATTATTATGACGATGAAATAACAATTTACAAGGTCAACAACTTGTTCATGCTCAAAGCTACGTCTACTGCTCATCGCAAACACTTTGACCATCGCACTCCAAATGCGGAACTTGCGCAATTTTTCAAGGATGGATCGGCTAAGATGCTCGTAGTCAGGGTCAGTTTCACTTTTCAAATATACGTATTCACTTTATATTCAGGGTCCAATCGGGGAGGATGTTGAAAAAACGCTCTTGGCGAATGTAAAGAATCTGCAAATAAAAAAAATTAGTTTTCGAGATTGCTGACGAAAATTCTGTTAGGTAAGCACAAGAAGTGTAAAACTATGAATAGATACCGCAAGCTCCGCCCACTTTCACCGAGCCCGATTCCCCCAAAACCTGCGGCGAGGTTGCACAATTCGAATACTTGATCAAATCGAACAAGCTAAAGCGCTTTCGATAGCTATCAAGAGCCTTCACAAACGACCCGTGGCCCATTTTGATCTGACAACTTTAAGTAGGTCAAAATCGATAATGAAGGGAATGGGTAAGTTTATGCTTTAAACTTATCATATACAATCGGGCCTCTCGCCATTTGTTGTCACTATTTTTAGAAGCGATTTAAACACAAAAACAAAAAATTCAGAAGCAATTCCGAATTGTGCAACCTTTTGGAAGAAAAAAGTCCGCGTGTATTTATTTGATTCCGACGTACGTTGTTTATCTCCATCATTTGCAAAAGCCTTGCAATCTTGCGGACTCGAACCGCAAAAGTTTGGATCCCAAAGCAGACGCGCTACCACTGCACTATCGACGCACGATAGGGAGAGCTCTCTCGATGATTCGTGATCACTGCGCATGGAAATAGGCTCCGCCCCCTGTGTTATGCTACCCGATTTGTAGGGAAATTCGTGAGCACTTTTTCGCCTCTATCGCGGCTTAGAGAAAAGATATTCACAAACGTCGAAAAGTATGATGTTATTGGGGTCCTGCGGGATAATTCGGCTACTGTTTTGAGAGCAGTCGATGAAAACGACAATAGACCTTGCGGTCTCTAAAAATGAATATAGTTTTGCTTCAGAATAGTCAACAAGCTCATGGAAATAAATAAAAGCACTGAGGAAGTGGAGATTCGGTGGAACGTTGTTGACAAAGATATCGGAAAGGCAAAGAAAATAATATTGGATCTCCAACCAATGGACAATCAATGCTCTATCACATTTGTAAGTTGTCCATTCCAAAATATTTTTTTCGAAATATCATTAGAAGTTACATCTTCGCCAGATTGCTGTACAATTCACCACTATTTCAGATAACAAAAGAGAAGTTTATCGATGATGATTGCTTACTCCATCTCGTCAAATTATCGTCAGGCAACACACAAGTGGAGTGTCCGAACAACTTTATTACCGGAACATGTGTTCAAAGGGTTTTCGGGGTATGCCGTAAATCCCTTTTATAATGTGCCGCAACTTTAATGATTTCAGATGGTTTGTTCAGGAGAGAAGAAAGGCCAAGTTACATGTTATGGATCAAATGAGACGCTCTATATTTACTTTTTATGTTTAATGCAACGTGCTATACACTGTCTTAAAGTGATCAGCTGGAAAGATCCAATGCTCTTCGAGCACATTGCTTCTGGAACCATGCTGAAATATGATAATTGGAACACTGGAAACGATTGTGTAATAATGACCCCTCTTCAAACTACACCCTAGAATTTTCCTATTCATGAATATCAATTACTCTTATTTCTTGCAAACGTTCGTGGAACTTCTTCATAATTTCTCTTCTTAATCAGACCGATGTTTTGAATAAATTTCATTACTATGGTTGCTTTATGCAAAATTGGAAAGACACGTGAGATTTCGTCACTAAGTGACTACTGGCGTCCTTCCACACCAATTTAGAGGTGTAATGGATCACCAACTATCAATACTTTTTCTCTCATATTTTTGGTTGTTTCTCGTTTTGAAATCCAGACGTTGTTTGTTAAATACCCCGTGGACATATTATTTGCCCAGTGGCATCCCTCCAGTCACATCAATCAATATCTTTATAAATGGGCGCTCGTTCTCGATACCTCATCAGAGGCGTCCAGTCGTGTTCATTAGTGCACCTTCAAAAAATCATTCCTCTCCGTTTCATTATTCATTTATTCTACCTTCGTGTTGTGTCTTGTTTTCCTTAGTGTCTTGTGTGTGATTTTCATTATTCAAACGTCTGATGAACTAATGATGCAGATCAAGCATTCCAGATGCAATTTCTTGATCTTCCCATTGAGATGCAAGTTCAAATAATCGAGAAATTCAGTCCGGAGGACAGACTAAATCTTGCGAACATTGACGACCACTTTCGCGCACTTGAGAAGAAGGCTGGATATCGGCGCTTCACAAAGGTTCAAATCATACCGGTAAGTTGAAACACTGCTCAATTTCTCGAGAAAAGGTCAGTCCTTTTTCAGACAAATGACGGTATCATGTTCCGAGCTTTGAACAGCACTTGCCCCAGGCTGTTCACGGAATCAACTCCTATTCAAGAACTGGCCGAATTTTTTAACCATGGAGTAGCAGAACAGCTTTTTGTTTTACAGGTTCGGTGCATTAAATTTGACAAGAGAGGGTCTTAACAATTAGAACGTGCTCCTTTTACTCTTTGAGTGCTTGGGTTCATCCTACGAGCACTCGAGTCCCCCGTCAAATAAATCAAGGAAATAACAATTTAAAAATTTTACAGGGCCCTTTGAATGACTCTGCTGTAAAGAAAATCCGAGCAGTTTTCAAGAAGTTCAGATATCGACACTTGAAAGCCAAGATTTTTGACGAGTTTTCATGCAGGTATACGCTCAAATCTTTCTAAAAAGATAATTTGACTTTACAAAAAGCTTGCAGGGTCATCAGCGAACTTGCTCCAGGATGCATCGACTTGAAGAAAGCAAATATTCAATTCGGCATCAGTGACTCACTGGATGCCGATAGTGCGAAACGTCTGCTTCTTGATTTTCCACCTTCGTTCAATTTATTTATCACTAGCATATACGTAAGTGCAAAATTCGAGCGATAACCTTTGAAACGCTTTGAAACAGTGCACAAAAGCGGAATAATTCAGGCCCAAAATTCTGCTGTTGACGATGAAATTCTTCTACATCTTACGAGAAATACTTTCAAGTATCTTTCAATTGGCTGTCAACATCCAACCATCTCTGCAGCTGGTCTCGCCGAGGCTTTCCAGGTGCCTTTTATATCACGCCTTTCGCGTAAAAGTGTATACAAGCTTGGTACAAGGAAAGTGTCGTCATATGAGCTTTTGGCAGTTTTGGGTTGCTCGATGGTCAGGGAGCATGCTCTGAAAGTTTCAGACCGATCGGTTCATTTTCCGCTGCACAGTAGCATTCATAAATCAATTTTTTTGATAGTTTTTGGCGATTTTCTCGTACGTCTCTAGAGTCCCACAAAAGTTTTTTCATGCATTGAATGCAGGATCATGCGGCGAATCGATCTTGCTATTTCACACTTCATAGTCTACTTTTTGAGTTACAGCTGTTTAAAGCATGCGCACCCATCTATTTCCCCTCATTTACAGTCATTCTTCACATCATTCGTCGCAAACGGCGCACGGGAGCGGTGTGATTGAGGGGAAATAGTGCGCTGGAAATAGTGCAATCGTGCTTTAAACAGCTGTAACTCAAAAAGTTATGAAGTGTGAAATTGCAAGCTCGATTCGCCGCATGATCCTGCATTCAATGCATGAAAAAACTTTTGTGGGACTCTAGAGACGTACGAGAAAATCGCCAAAACTAACAAAAAATTCGATTTATGCAAATTCCGCACATCAAGCATTTCCAAAATGTTATCAGGCACTTAGCCCATCTCAAAAGAGGCAGTTTCTCTTTTGCACTTTTCACAAAAACTTCTGCAAACGGCAGAAAACGAGGCTTGAAAAAAGTGACCCCGGAAGCTGCAGCATGCTAATGTGCAGCGGAAAATGAACCGATCGGTCTGAAACTTTCAGAGCATGCTCCCAGACCATCGAGCAACCCAAAACTGTGGAAAACTCAAATCATGACCTTTTGCCTTGTACCAAGATCTGACTAGTTGTCTAGGTTTTTACGCGAACGGCGTGATATCTAAAATGTTTTGTAATTCAATTTTTTCCAGATTGTTTGCAGTTCTCGAGAACAAAAAGAAGTCCGCTGCTATGTGTCATACAGTGTCGCCGACGCTTTTATTGATGATCTTTTGTCGAATTTGAGCTTTCACTGGACGGGAGAGCGTTTCAAACACGTCGAGTCGGGAGCATATCTCACTTTTACAAACATGTCAGGCATGTCAATATACATGGCCAACATAGTGAAATATGAAGTATCCCACTGAGTGCTTCTTATTTCCATTACATAAAATTGTTCTTTCTATTCGGGAGTATTCACATGATATGTCTTTGTCTTTGTCTTGATTGGCATGAGTTAAAATAATTAAACAAAATTATTCTGTATTGTTATTTTCCTAAATTGTAGAAGTAGAAACAAATGCGAACGAGACGCTTCATAGATTCGTCGCTGTTCATTAACCCAGTGGAAAGCCCTTAGTTCATGTGAAATATCTTGTCGATCAATACTTCATGTAACCTCTTCGTGGTTATTTTTGTATGCACAGGTGAACATTTTTATTGTTATTTAGACGCCACCACTCTGGCCATTGATTCAAGCAGCTTAATACACAACAGAGATGCCTCTCACAACAAAAATATTTGTTTATTTCATTCCATAAAAAATATGGTTCAGTTTCAGATAGAATAAAGACATGTCTTCCTACTCTACGCATCTCAGTGACACGAATTCGGCAGATACTACGGTAAATTTTCACTACGTTGATGTGTTTGTAAATTCATGAATAACAATTTTCAGAAATCGCTCCTCGATCTCCCGAACGAGATTCTGATGCAGATAATTGAGAATTTGTGTCTTGAAGACAGACTCAATCTCGCTTTCGTTAATGATCGACTGAATGGACTCGATAAGAAGGCTGGACGTCGTCGATTCGACATCGTCGTATTCAATTGCGTGAGGAAAATTTAAAACCCATTTAAATTTTGTTTTTTCTCATTCAACTCCTTCTACTTATTCATTCACTCATTCGAAATATAATTTCTTCAGGATACTAGGGAGACAAGAGCTGAGGATGACTCAATGTGTGAAACCTTCAACGATGCAAGTGCCTCGCATGAGGTTGAGACGTTCTTCAACAACGCCGTCGTTCTGACAATGCACATAATTGTGAGATACTTCAACCTTGAAAAATGATTGAAACTGAAAATTTAGTGTAATTCTTCTCAGGGTCAACTGAGCAACGAATCAGAAAGAAATCTGCTAGAAGTATTGAAGACACTTTCCATCAGAAGTTTAGAGATCGAAATACACGATAGTTATTCTTACCGGTTTACAACTTAGTGAAGAGAAAAATTAACAAGTATTATTTTTAGGTTTTTTCGCGACTTTGTCCATAGATGCATTAACATCGACGAAATAATGATTCACTGGCATGCAGAGAAAATTCATACCGATGGCGTGAAATGCCTTCTCATGGATCTTCCTCGAATGAAGAATTTTGGCTTTTTCTCATCGGTAAATATTTGATTTCACAATATTAAAACTAGATCCTTTCCAGGTAGATAAAGAATTTGTTGACGATGAAGCTCTTTTGCATATTGTCAAAAATGCATCCACTTCGGTGCGCATCAACTGTCCTAGAACTGATATTTCTTTTATTGGGCTTGCAAAGGCATTTGAGGTATGTGTTTATCGCACAAAATCACACTAATCGCCCATTTAAGATGATTCGAGCTGGAAAACATGAGAAAGAGGTTATTTGCAATATCCATGCAGAAGATGTCGATGCCTTCGTTGATCACCTTGACAGGAATCGGCAATTCGAGAGAAAGTATTATCATTGTTTCGAGCATCTTCAATCCGGAGCGACATTTACCTACAACGATCGAGCAATCGGAGACTATTATCGTGTTTTCATGCGGTCTTTCGTTTCTTTGTCAGAGTCATAATCAATTCGAATTTCATTGTGAAGATGAAGTGTTGTGAGGCTTTTTTTTATTTCCACTCCGTGTACGATATTTTGGGAGACTCTTTGTTGTGATTGCGCTTTGCTTTTCAAAATTTCAAAAGTCACCTGGGCATGCGTCTTTCTCGAGACAAGCGTTTCTTTTGATTTTTTTTATTTCCATTTTCAAAAGTTTTTTTTTGTTTTCTCATTTGTGACGATTTTACATTCGACTTTACCTTTTATTTCCATTGTAGACTGATGCAGTCCTCTTTCCTGAGCTTGCCCAACGAACTTTTAACGAAGATTATCGAGACGTCGAGTCCGAAAGACCGGCAGACTCTCGCCTCCGTCAACAAACGTGTCAATCGACTGGAGAAGAAGGCGGGGTATCGTTGCTTCGACAAAATTGAGATCACGTCGGTTAGTTGCATTTATAATTTATTTGTAATACTTGTCCTGTTTCCATAGGGGGGGGTTAACAAACAAGCACAGGCTTTATGAAGAAGTATTGATGATTGTTCAGGTATATTCGGCCCTGTCCATAAGAGCGACGTATGCTTCTGCATGTAAAGCATTCGATGATAACTCGCCTGTTGCTGAACAGAAGCAATTCTTCAAGAACGCATCCACTGTTCAGCTCTCGATTAAGGTTTGATCATTTTATCTAAATTTCAAATGAATTCATTCAGGGAAAAATGAACTCAGAGACTGAGGTGACGCTCCGCGCCATTTTCGGCTCGCTCGAATTCCAGAAAGTGTTTATTAAAATCGATGACGAATATTCCTGCAGGTACGGCCAAATTAACGTAGATTTTGCAACAAGTTCATGTTTAGAATCTTGAGCGATGTTGCTCGAAAGTGCAGGCGCATTGAGGAGCTCTTTATCGTGATCACCGAGGCTAGTCTCAAAGCACACTTCAAACGCATGATCTTGGAATTACCTCCAGCGAAGACGTATCTTATTTCGAGCTTTCTGGTGTGTGGAATCGTATTTATTTTGTGAACCAATAGTGTCTTCCTGGCCTTAGCCTCGAGTATTGAAAGATCTGAACGCAAAAACCTCAGAGCGAGCATAAATTCATTGATGATGACATACTGCTCCGTATCGCCAGTGGATACACCTCGTCCGCCACACTCGACAGCACTCGGACTGCAGTCACGTCTGTTGGAATTGCGCGAGCGTTCGAGGTTTTGAGTATTAATTAGTTTTTACTTGTTTTGTTGTTTTGTTGTTATTGTTTTGATTTCAGAAGGTCCGTAACGATCCAAATAAGCATTATTTACACTTTTATGCAAGCTTGGATGCGATCGAATCATTCATTGGCGCAAATGGTTCACAATTTGAAGAAGCGAGAGAAGCGGATGGCGATTATCAGATAAAGCACAGGACATCACGAAAGAAGCTAACTTATAATATTCTAACGCACAATTCATGTGAAGTCAAAATTGAATCTTATTGAGAATTACGTCCGAACAATTCCTGACACTTCAAAATAATCACATTTTTCCTGTTTTATTTTGTGTTCGTACTAAGAATAAATGTTTCCGCCGAGGTGTTCTCACACGTGTTTCTGATTCAACATCAATGTTAGAAAGTTTTAAACGGTTTAACAGGCTCACACGACATTCTTATATCCGTTTCACCAGTTCACTCATTTAAACCTTGTATTCTGTACCTTACTGTTATATTCATGCTGTGACTTGCTCCTCTGAATCACCTGTCTCGATGTTAGCCGCTGCGACCTTTGCGCAAGCGAGAGACGAGACCATTTGCATTTCGAGGAACAGGTGAAACTTGGTGGAGAGTGGAGCAGTGGCGCCAGTGCGTGTAATGTGTTGCTGAACATTGACGCCATTTCATGATATTTATATGATCTTATCTTGACTGATTTTCTTTTCTCAAAATCTTTTTTATATTCACAGATGTACTGCATCCGACCCGCCTCTCCCTCTACGCAGGCAACATTCCGATCAATTAAGCTCGCCGTCACTTTCGTCTCACTGGTAATGCAATTTTCACCCAGTTTCTTACAGTTCTGTCCTTGCAATCGAGAGACACCTTCTTAAGGTTCTCGCAATTCTCTGCATCATCATTATCCGCACGACTCCGACGCTATCGAAGCAGTACGGTGGCATGCTCATCACTCTTATTGTGAGCTTATTTTCGAAACTCACCGTCTCTTCATATCATGCGCTCTCTCGACTGGCTGAATGAGGAGAGCGTGTGCGACATGAAGAGATTCATCGAGCCTTCAGATACTACGTTTTTCACAAAACTTGACAAATAAATGGTCCGCGCGTATGGGGAAATTGACGAGTGTCGGAAAAGGCATTCTACGACACCAAATCCATTTAAACACGTTTAAATAGTATTTAAATGTTCTAAAATAGTTTCTAATATTTTTTCGCATTGTAATTAAGTAAGCTACTGTTGAAATGATTAGATAGATCGGTTGCAATGCGTAGAAATCGAATAAAAACGATTATAGTCTGCGGAATTACGTTATGTCCGGACTATTTAAAAAATGTAGTAGTCGCCACCACTTTCGACGTCTACACCCATTACATCTTTGACGCTCAACTGATAATGCCCGTTATGTGCATCTTCCGAGACGCGCCTCTAATCAACATCCCGCTGAGCGCCTGCGCTGCTTTTGTAAGTTATTGTTGTTGTTGTTGTTGTTGTTGTTTTTTTCAAAAAACAACAAAAAAACAGATAACCTGGATCGTGCTCATACTACTCAACGCGCCAGTCTACGCGGCCTGCTTTCTCCATAGGCACCAGGTGAAAGGGAGACATTTGAGAGTTGCAGTCTCTCTCTCTGAAGTCATTCTGACCAGTAGTAAAACGAGATTCAGTGAAACGTTCAATTCGAATGTTTACATTGAAACAAAGAAATTCAATTGCACAGACAGATGAAAAGCAGAGCGAAGACTAATGTTGAACCTTTCATTCGTTCATTCGAAGCGAACCCTAGGATCTCTCTTGATAGTGAACAGTGAAATTATTTCAGATCATTGTTCCTCAGAATTCGATATTCAAGTTGAGCACCATTGCCCATATCACATTTATCGCGGCGACGGCAGTCTTCTGCACGTCATTTGCGTATACTTACTATGTGAGCTTTATTACGTTCCTGAATCTATTTACATCATTGACATTACTGTGTAAATTTATTTTTTAGCTCGCCTGGGTTCCCGGCGCACAGCTCGACACTTCGCTGAGAGAAGTAGCTTTACATCTTTCCCTTTTCTTCCATTTCAAATTCTAGATAATCTCCGATGAGTGGGACAAGGAAGGAATTGCTCGCATGGACTGCTTTATCAACTACAAAGTGATCAGAAAGTAAGTGTTTTCCAGTCAAAACAGCAAAACAATCAAAGAAAAAAAGACAATTCAATCATTCATCACATTCAGTGTCTGGGGCGTCGTCCTGTTCTTCTATTGCACCACTATGGTGACTGCTGTGAGTTGTTCTTTTTAATTTATATTTTGGAACCTTTTCTAAAATTATAAATATTGCATATTTTCTGCAGATCTCAATGCACACATTCACTATCATTCGCAAAGCGAGTTATCTGAGTGTGACAACGAGGAATTACCATCGAACTCTGCTCCGATCGCTTCTATTAGTGGTTAGTGAATAACATTTTATTAAAATATTGGGCTCTTTTTATTATTTTTAATAAACATAATTAAAAAAACAATTCCATAAAACTTCAGGCCCTAGTCCCCATCCTCTTCGTGCTCGCTCCTTTCATTCTCACGCTCGCCTTCTACAAGTTGCTGGACCCGGCGATTTTCACTTCTTGTGAGTTTATTTGTTTATAAATTCAAGCATTTTAAGTACTCATAGTCGAGTCTAGTGTTGGATCGAATGAGATTCACTCAGCATGCGGAATTCTAAATTTTTCCATGATTTTCTAGAGAAACTCAATCATATTCAGACTAGGGATGGCTTCGCAAGAAATGATGTCTTCATTTCGCATGCACTCTCACCTGTCAGAGAAGCGAAAGAGCACGCTAAATGAGGAGAGTCATTTCTTGCGAAGCCATCCTTATTTTCAGACCCGATGATCGACGTTTGTACCATCTTCCTCTCCTTCCACTCCACCGTCCACTCAGCCACTCTCATTCTCACGACGCCCATGTTCAGAAGGAGAATCTGGAATGCCCTGCCGCTATCGCCGCTGTTCGCGAGGGTTTGTTGTCTGCATTATTGAAAAAGAATGACTGAATTGCGTCTACGGCTTCTCCTCATTTACTCTTGTTCGCTGCGTTTAGAGTGCGCGAAATTATGAAGCGACTCACTAAAAATGAGCAGAGGCGGAATAGATCGCTTTCATTGATCATTAATGCTGTTTGCAGACATTCCTCGTCTCCAAATCGTCAGCCAGCAGTCAGCTTACTTTTCAATCGCAGTCGGAGAGGAGAACGGAATTGGCATGAACCATTGTAGTCGGATAAATGATTCGAGCGTATTAGTCAATATTGAAATCCCTCGACAGAGCGAATATCGATCAAGAGTGCTTTTATCTTGAAACAAGTGCAATAATTTTTCTTAAAGTATGAATACTGAGTCATTATCAACGGAACGGTCGCAGTTGAATGTGCAATACAATTTGTTTAGAAATAGCAAAAAAAGAAAAAAAAGAAAGAAAAAAAAGAAAAAAAAGAAAAAAAAGAAGAGCCTTCGATCACTGCAACGACAGTCATGTTTTAACAATAAATCTAGGAAGTACTCAAGCACACTAAATATTTGTCGTAATATTTCTTATATTGAATAGTTGCTCCTGATTTGAGATGTTTTGCCGATAGCAGGCTCTTTTCGTATTCAGAATCCATATTTCCGATTATCTTGTCAATCACACTTATGGGCGCAAAGAATTTCACCCTTCTAGACTCCTTATGATTGCAGATTATCTGAAAAATTGCGATTATCGATACATCAGTTTGTCCCTAAGAAAAGGTGAGCTGCAACATATCCTTACCTCTAAAGCTTCTGTTACACCTTTGACAGAAATAATTGTATTTTCGAAGTTCAGTATAGTGGTCCGGCTGTTTTTAGCAAGATGCAGTAGAATAGAATCGTTTACAGTCAAGTCCTTGCTTTCCTGAAAAAGCCGTTCATTGTGTTGAAGTCAAAGTCCGGTTGATTTGAAGTTCAGTGAAGCAAGATGAAGCCCCAATTAAAACAGATCAATTAAATAACGAACCTGAGCGACTATGCAAATTTCCATCTCTGGAAGATTAAGCAGTACTTCGGTACTGGCATTGTTATTCGTACCCGAACAAAAAAGAATATCAACAACTTCGATTGTTTTCTGCAATCGAATAATGTCAACGACGACTCTGAAATATAAAATTTGAATATGAAAATTCACGTAAAACCTAACCTGATCGAGTTATCATTCGTGAAATAGACGCATAATTTTCTCAATGTAATGGTAGTGAAAGCGGGTTTGATGAGTCTATTCATTTCGTCAGTGATCGAGTACTGAAATTATTTCATTTTAAAAAAATTGTGAAAGCTGTTTAATGAACAAATTAGTAAAAAAATAAAATTAATCAAAGAATAACCAAAATCTCCATGTAATCGATGTGCGCATGTCTGAAGAAGTCCACCAATTCGTTTACTGTCATTGAAACTTCGAGAATCCTATTGTCTGCATTGAACTGATTACTCAGATACTGAATGATGCAATGATTAGAATTGCGTTAATTGAGCTGCCTCGTAACGTTTAGGGATGGCTGGTCAAGAAATGACTCTCTTCATTTTGCACACGCTCTCGCTTTTCGAGAGAGAGTACATAAAATGATAAGACTATTTGTAGCAAAGCTATCCCTATTTAAGATCTGATTCCGTAGTTCTACTCACTCCGAATTTAACGAGTCGGAGCTGACGATGTCCAGCTTTCTTCTCAAGCTCTTCCAAGCGGGGACTCGCACGAGCGAAGATCTTCCGATCCTCCACACCCATCTTCTGGATAACTTTTGTGATCAACTCATTCGGGAGCTTGTGGAACGGAAACTGAAAGCAAAAGTGTAATATCGCAAAGAATAATAAGTAGGGTTGACAATTCAAGGATCCTTGAATTTCCTTGCACAGAGTTTCTTCCCTCTCATTCCTTATTTAAGAATTCGTCTCCCTCTCGATCCTTATTTAAGGATTAAGGGGGAGACGAATCCTTAAATAAGGAATAAGGGGGGGGGAGGGGTTCCTTATGTAAGGAGTCCCTTTGTTCTCTCTCCCATTTCTCCCCAATTCCATTTCCTTATTTAAGGATTCGTCTCCCTCCCATTCCTTATTTAAGGTTTTGCCTCCCTCTCATTCCTTATTTAAGGATTCGTCTCTCTCTCACTCCTTATTTAAGGAATAATTCCTTGAATTGTCAACCCTAATAATAAGTAAAAAAGTGGCTAACCTCAGTCAAGTCTTCTTCCATTCCGTTGTTGTCGTTCTGATTCATTTGCGATACGAGCCAGGGAAATATGAGATGAATAAAAATAGGCGGAGGCCCCGAACCTGATAAGTGCAAGTCCACGAAAACCACCTTTGCAATATACACAAGACTGGAAGCCCCCGGGCCAGGGCGGGTGGAGAGAACGGGAGGAGGGGAGCGTTGAACAACATCAATTGCACGCTTAAATATCTACCCTGTGGTCGTGCTCAGTGAATCTGTGCCACCGGTGATAATTTTCTCTTTATTCTCAAGTCGTATTTATTGGAAGCGTTCACTCACTCCCGGTCGGTGTCTCAATTGAGGAACCCTTGTCCTTTTCTACCACTCTTTCGATCATTTTTTATGTATTTATTTTGTGTAATCGTGTTTTGTTAAGTCCCCATATAGCAGAAAACGTCCAAGACATCAAAGAAATGGCAGACGATTCAGCTGTAGATCCGGTAAATTATTTCGAAACTGTTTCAACAAACTCATTTCATCTCATCTAAACATCGTTCAGTTCCCCCTTCTCAAGCTTCCGAACGAGATTATAACGAAGATCATCGAGAAATCGGGCGAGGAAGAACGTAAAACGATTTCTTCTCTGAACGAACGTCTTCAATCACTTGAGAAGAAGGCTCCAAAATATCCCCGCTTCGATTATGTCTATGTCAACAGAGTTAGTCAAACTATGTCAAGCACCAAAACCAATTGCTACATCTTCAGATTGGCATTTTCGTTCAGAAGAAGCGAGATTTCTGCCCCCAACTTTATTTTACTAGTGCAACTCCAGCTCACGAAATCGAGGCATTCTTCAAAAACGCACATACTAATCACCTAGAGATAGAGGTCTGATAATAACTGACATTACAATTCAGTACGGCATACATTTAACAGGGTGTAATCGAATACATCACGGAGCGGCGTATCAATTTTGTTGCAAAAGCCATCCAATTTGATAAATTAACGATTAATATTCGTGGAAAAATTGCGAGCAGGTGAGAATGTGAATAGAAGATATTGAGATAAAAGATCATATTTGTTCAGTGTTTTCTGCAATCTATTTCAAAAGAGCATCAAAAAGGTGGAAATTTTCTTGTCGATCTCTGTTGAACAAGTGAAAACTGCCCAGGAACTGCTGTTGAGTCTTCCGCCCATGGAATCTTGCAGGATCTGCGTAAACGTAAGTTCACGGGAATAATTATTTATGTCCTATCTACTCCACAAAAATTAAGATAATTAACTATACAGAATAACATAACAATCATAACTGATGAAATTCTACTGGATATTGCAAGCAAGACAGACGATGCGAACCTACTCGGCTGCAGAACTGATGTCACTGCTGATGGGTTGTGGAAGGCATTGTTAGAGGTATTATTGACTTTTTTCCTCTATATTTTTCAAAACTTTTATGATTTTCTCAGGTGTTTGGCAACTCGAAGACGCCAAAGAGGGCCAATTTCAATGCAAGCAGCTATGAAGTTGGCGCGATGGTCAGTAGGATGGATAATACCTTCGAAAACGGTTCACTGGGAGTCAAACGATGCTATGAGCACATCGAAACACTTGCTCGTATCTTCTTCACGGTATCCAACGATCCCTTCTACCCCGTGCTCTTAGAGATTAAGGGATACATTTAAACGCTCGGGTATTCCATTTTCAACAATAGTAATAGTCATTTTCGACAATCGAATATCTTTTTTTGACCAATTCCTACTGCTATAACACCACTTTCTTGTTTAATTCTTATCGTTTTGTGATCACGTTATTTTGTCAATGTATCAGTTCAAAGCAATAAAAATCGATTTCCAACCAGTTGTAAGTCAAAGAACAGTACAAAACAAACAATTTAAAAACTATTTTTATCCTATCCCAGCTCCATTTACATTAATTTTGCGTTATCTTTTGCCAAATGCCATGTTGTTTGATTTTCAAGCCACCGATTTGTCACGCAAATTTTCTCACGATCACTAGATACCCAGTGGCAACGCTCACATCAGCAAGTGCCTCCGGCCATACTTCTTCCCACTTCCAGTACTTCTGGTCGGACGCGCCCAGTCTTCATTAGATATAGTCTGCAATTCTGAATCAGTCTCATTTTAGTTCATGCTTTCGCGATTTTCTTTGCTTTATTCGTTTTGGCTGGATATCTTTTCGTACTTTCAGATCAACGATGGACCAAAACGGTATCAAGATGGACTCGTCTGAAGATGCAGTGAGTTATTTCGCAGCCAGTAGATCTACTTTTTATAAAAACTTATAAAACCTAGACGTTGAAATAATAATCGTTAGTCGTTGCATGGATCCAAGTCCCATGTACTTAAAAACAACAATTTTCAGTGCCCGTTCCTCGATCTTCCGAATGAGATTCTTACCAATATTATTGAGAAATCGGAAACGGTTGATCGGCGGAATCTCTCTTTAGTCAACGAGCGCCTTTCGGGACTTGAGAAGAAAGCAGGACATCGTCAGTTCAAGAACGTTAAATTTGATGGGGTGAGCTGAGATTTTTGCTGCTGAGTAAAAACAAGAAAATGAAAATAATTGTGTGCTACAGTATCGATTCGACTTCTACGATGGTCATCATATCTTTTACAAGCAACTCAATGATGAATCGACTGAGGAACTATCTGAGCTTCTCAACCACACAAAGATTAAAAATTTGGATATTGAGGTTTGTCCAAAGTCATCGAAATGCAATAAATCAAAATTACAATTCAGGGTCCGATCAGCGATGAGAAAGTGAAACTCTTTCAACGAGTCACCAAAACAATCAATTTTGAGAATGCAACGGTCAATTGGCGAGGAAATTTCAAAGCCAGGTTTTAATATTTCGAGATTGAATTCAAATCGTATGTTTCAGTGTTATCAGCAAAATATTCGCTATGCAGAATAAAATAGAAGAGGTGATGATGTTTATCGATATTGATGAAAAGGATGCCGAAATGACTCAGCAAATGTTATTGAATCTTCCGCCAATGGACTTTTTCAAAATCTGCTTACGCGTAAGTGCCACTACATATTGATATTTACAATCTTAATACAGTAATTAGACGAAAAAATGACAGTTTGAGCTATACAAATCCTTTTTTTTAGAAAGTGAAGTCTGTTATCATCAATGACGAAATTTTTCTGCATTTGGCTAAGAATACAAATATTGCCAGTATTCTTCATGATCAAACGAATATCACTGCAACAGGAATGACCACAGTATTTGAGGTTAGCGAGAGTTTGGGTGAACGCATTCATTTGCCCAATTTTAGATGATCTGCAAATCTAAGACTCCTAAGACTACCAATTTCTGTGCACCGTGTGATGAAGTTGAACAAATGATCAACAATTCTAAATGCAAGGATTACTCACAATGGTTTATGGGAACCATGTATCGTATTTACCAACACATTGAATCTGGAGCTACCATTTCCTTCACAGAAACTTCCGAGTCTCATTACCGCATGCATTTTGAAAAAAAGAAAAAAAAGAAGAGCTCTTCGTCATGGTAGTAAACTTTGCGTATGAATGTAATTACCCTTCGCAATGCAATCACATCTTTCCGTTGTTATTCAGAACTGTAGAACAATATCGTCAAACATTTTGAAACGTTGAATCTTCGATAAACATGTTACTATGACTGTACTTCGAGAAACTACAAAGATGCGCCACCCTTCGACAATGCAAAATAGCGCGCTGTGAAATGCGGATGTACAAATGATTGTTATAAGCACCATCATACTCAAACGTTGATCGAGTGCGCGGATTAAGACACGCTTGTTCGTCTGTTCGTATTTTTAGTGCATTTCCTGGTTTAGAGAGTACTTGTCTGATCGTAAACAGATCGTTATGGTAAACCGATCATTGTCACAGCCTCTTACAGTAATCTCTGGCGTTCCTCAAGGTTCTTGCATAGGCCCTCTTCTCTTTAACCTTTTTATCAACGACCTACGCTTAGTGATTCCTCCTGAAATTAATTATGGAATTTACGCAGACGACTAAAGATCTTTGCAGAAGTTCCTAAGTACTCTCTCCTCATTCAGAAGACTATTAATGACATTTCATCCTGGGCTACCCAATGGAACATGCAATTGTCTGAGACCAAATGCTCCGTCATGCACTATGGGCCATTGGGAACTCGCGCTACCTACGTCTTATCTGGCAATAATCTCACATCCGTCGATGCTGTTAAAGATCT
>LS589208.1:186677-218641 GCA_900490775.1 Pristionchus maxplancki
GCATCTCTCCACTCTCGCATAACTTACGGTCTTCTCACCCACTTAGGCTGTCGATTCCTTACCTCATACGATCCTCACATTCCACAGTTGTTAGTAGAACCATTCAAATTTGGAACAGCCTCCCCATTGAGGTTGTCCTTTCCCCCTTAGCTAAATACCGCTCCCACATTCAATCACTTACTCATTTAGACCTACCCCCCTCACTCATTCGAATCTAAAATATTGTAATTCTTATTTCATATTCGTTTCTGAAGAGCGCTAGCCCTGCTGCCTCACAAACAACAAGGATCGCCCACGAGCGTCGTTACATTTCCATCAACAACTTACAAGAACCCTTACCCGTCCCTCCTCCTTTTTATGGATGGAATAAAATATTTGTATTTGTAATGTAATTACCCTTCGCAATGCAATCACATCTTTCCGTTGTTATTCAGAACTGTAGAACAATATCGTCAAACATTTTGAAACGTTGAATCTTCGATAAACATGTTACTATGACTGTACTTCGAGAAACTACAAAGATGCGCCACCCTTCGACAATGCAAAATAGCGCGCTGTGAAATGCGGATGTACAAATGATTGTTATAAGCACCATCATACTCAAACGTTGATCGAGTGCGCGGATTAAGACACGCTTGTTCGTCTGTTCGTATTTTTAGTGCATTACCACGAGTATAATTTCGCGCGTATCCAACAGCGATTCTTGCTCAACCTCATCGATGCTTTTGAGACCTGGGCAGGCGATGCGGAATTTCGGCTGCTTCTCTTAGAACAGAATACATAAACGAATTCATGCTCTTCTCAACGATTCATTATGTTCGAAGTTCCAACAAGATCCTAAAGCTTGGTTTGGAACACGCGTTTAGGAACCCTGTTTTTAGGTTCCTAAATGACACCGTTCGCATGTTAATTGACACTGATTCTATAGAATCTCATTCCCATCTTGGTTAGTTAAATCACTATGCCATTTTTCATCAGTTTTGGAGTTCGCGATCAGTGTTATTTAGGAACTCAAAAACAGGGTTCCTAAACGCGAGTTCCAAACCGTGCCATCACCAATGTTTGTCCCATCTTTTTGCAAATTACACAGTTCATTTATCCTAAAACTATCGATTAGATACTCAACGTAACAGCATAAATACAACGGTCACGTTATACCCTGTGGCTACGCTGGCTCCTGCGGATGCCACCAATCTGACTTATTCATCTCACGTCCAATCTGTCCCTCTCCTCATTTGATTGAGTGTCACTGGAATAATTTCTCATTTTTTCATTCTCATTTATTCGTTCGCGATGTCCGTTCTATCCAATCTTTGAAAACATTCACTTAGTGTTAATATTTTCAGATAGACGATGTACGAAAACGTCAATATCAACAAGAGCAATGGTTCGGCTGAAGATTCAGTGAGTCAATCGCAATCAACCTCATCATAAAAAAGATACTTCCAGTGCCCCTTCCTCGAATTTCCCAATGAGATTCTGACCAATATCATCGAAAAATCGGAACCGGGAGATCGGCGGAATCTGTCTTTAGTCAACGAGCGCCTTGCGGGACTTGAGAAGAAAGCTGGTTATCGTCAGTTCCAGTGTGTCACATTTGACGGGGTGAGCTTTTATTTTTATCACTGGAAATATCCTGAAATTAAAAACAATATCGAATAATTAGTTCGTTTCAGAATAGATTCGAGGCTAAGGATGATGCACACATCTTTTACAAGGATATCAATGATGAAACCATACAGGAACTAACCGATCTTCTCAATCATGCAAATATTCACGGTTTTTTAAAGATCAAGGTTTGTATACTTTTCTGACAGTAAATATTCTCAATTCAGGGTTCAATAAACGAGGAGACGGCGAGTCATCTTCTTCACGTCATCAAAACAGTCAAGTTTCAGAGAGTATCGATCGATTGGCGCACACATTTCTCGCCCTGGTTAGTTTATAACCTGAAAAATCAGTTGGAATATATTGTTTCAGTCTTGTCACCAATATCAGCAATATTATCGGTATGCAAAACAAAATTGACAAAATATTTATGTACATTAATATGGCGGGAAAAGATACCGAAATCGTACGGCAAATGCTATTGAGTCTTCCTCCAACAGACTTATATAATATCTCCATATCCGTACGTTGATAATTTTACATTTAGTGATTTCATAAATGAAAAAAAACAAATAAAATTTTAAATCACTTTTTATGTTAATCATACCTCTTTACCTTAAAACACAGATCTTTCAGAATGAGCAGTCGACCATCATCAATGATGAAATTCTTGTGCGCCTCGTTGAGACCACAAATATTGCAAAATTTTATCATAAGCAAACGAACATCACCGCAACAGGAATGACGAAGGCATTTGAGGTAAGAAACGATATAAAATTAGCTGATTTTATACGTCCAATTGTAGATGATCTGCAAATCGAAGACTCGAAAGGAGACCAGTTTCCGCGTATCACGTGATGAAGTTAACCGGATGCTCACTCAGCTCAACTCAACAATCCAACTTCACCCATTATCGTATTACCATTATCAACATCGCATATACGAACATATTGAATCTGGCGCGTATATGTCCTTGACAGAGAGTCTCAATCCGCATTGCTACTTGAACTTCTTTACGCGACACTTCCAAGGCAAGTAGAAGTGGACATCATAACGCCCATTTGATAAATCATTATGAAATTGCGGCGTACCTCTTCGATAAAAAAGATTATTGAATATACATAGATGATTGCGCAAGCATCTTATCAAATCAAGTGGGATAACACGGGTTTTCTGTAAGAATGTAGGAATGCTTGCCACCAGGAAAAATTTTGTGACCCCAATTTCGATGAAACTTGGTTAGTAGGTTTCCTAGGGGGTCTAAATAAGGCCTGTCCACTTTGTTTGGGCAAATTTGCATATTATCGATTTTTGTGATCTACCACTTCAAACAGGCATAACTCAGCGAATTTTGATCGTACAGTGCCCAGTTTTCTTGGGTAGATTTTTATTAGCATTATCTCCAAATAAGTCAACTAGACCGCTTGCTTAAAGTTACGTGTTCGGTGTGAAAGACTGAAAAAACCGAGTTTTCATCCCTAAAAGTGTCTTTTTCTCGAAATTTTCCTCTAAAACCGCTCAATTTTATTTCACCAATCGATTCAACGGACCATTTTGAGGGGAGTTACGTCTTGCGATTTGCATAACTCTGTCCCTTGAATGTGGCATTAGTGTATGGGCTCCTGAACATAGTCGTTTTTTCAGCGTAAAATGGTTTTTTGATCATATTTCGTTTTAACGTGCCCCGACAGAAAAGTTGTGAAGAGATGAAATGTAGCTCTCGGCGAGACCAACAAAAATGACTGTGATGAAAAACTCGCTACGAGGCTTAATTTTTGAGATATTTAGCAAACACTATTTTCAGCTGCTTCAAAATCAGTATTTTCGCATTCCACATGCGTGTTTTTCTACTCAGAATGACTTTCTTATCTGTCCCATTCATTTTCGTTGTATTTAATAGCATTTTTAATGTATGGTGTGCCCTTGTATACCTGAACCATTCGGAGAACATTGCATCGAGAAATGTCCGTGCATCTGGGAACAGTCGAATTCACCCCTCAACCGAAGGCCACAATCAATGGAATCTCCAAGTTGGGTCATTTCGAGTTCAACGGAGATACAATCTCAACATGGAGATTCCGAGGAATTCCCACCCCCGCCGTCGACCCCTCCGTGCCATCTCTCTTCTTGTGCAATCAGTGCTCGTCCAGCTTCATTCGCCATTCGAACCTTCTCCGCCACTTGGACAATGGGAGGCACAAGATCAGACCCGAGAAGGTGTCTCACAGCGTTCTGGCCCCCTTTGTTCTCTCCAGATAAGGGTGAACAAAGGGATTAATTTTTGAATTTTCCCGCGTTACCGTATTCGAACTGCAAATCACTTTCGCAATTTGAGATATCTCTGAAACATATCGCGAATACGGCAACGCGGGAAAATTCAAAAACTAATCCCCTTGTTCAGAATGAGGATATCGATATGTTTCAGCAACCTGTCAAGTTTCGAGTTTGCAGTTCGATATGTAAAGTGATACTCCCCTTTTATACATTAAAAATGCTATTAAATACAACGAAAATGAATGGGACAGATAAGAAAGTCATTCTGAGTAGAAAAACACGCATGTGGAATGCGAAAATACTGATTTTGAAGCAGCTGAAAATAGTGTTTGCTAAATATCTCAAAAATTAAGCCTCGTAGCGAGTTTTTCATCAAGTCATTTTTGTTGGTCTCGCCGAGAGCTACATTTCATCTCTTCACAACTTTTCTGTCGGGGCACGTTAAAACGAAATATGATCAAAAACCATTTTACGCTGAAAAAAACGACTATGTTCAGGAGCCCATACACTAATGCGATATTCAAGGGACAGAGTTATGCAAATCGCAAGACGTAACCCCCCTCAAAATGGTCCGTTGAATCGATTGGTGAAATAAAATTGAGCGGTTTTAGAGGAAAATTTCGAGAAAAAGACACTTTTAGGGATGAAAAATCGGTTTTTTCAGTCTTTCACACCGAACACGTAACTTTAAGCAAGCGGTCTAGTTGACTTATTTGGAGATAATGCTAATAAAAATCTACCCAAGAAAACTGGGCACTGTACGATCAAAATTCGCTGAGTTATGCCTGTTTGAAGTGGTAGATCACAAAAATCGATAATATGCAAATTTGCTCAAACAAAGTGGACAGGCCTTATTTAGACCCCCTAGGAAACCTACTAACCAAGTTTCATCGAAATCGGGGTCACAAATTTTTTCCTGGTGGAAAAACGGGATCATTTTCCTACGTTCTTACAGAAAACCCGTGATAAGAAGCAATGAAAACGAAATGAACCAGCTCATGTTGATCCCACGTTCGTAACAGGCACTTTCACTCGAAGTGGAACGGGATAAGCAAGCTCATAGGCAGTTAAGAGCGTGTGGTATCACTAAGGAACTGGTATGCAGTTGCCAGTACATAAGCAGCGAGTTGGTCTTGCGTCATCCAGTGGTCAGACAAACGCCTGTCACATCGCCTTTAATTGCCCGCTCTTTTCTTAGCCGCCCCTTTTTCTATGGATAGGACTACGTTATCCATCATTTATTTTGAGGCGTGGCACTGTTCATGTATTTCGCTATTGTTTTGGTTCCATTTCGCTTTAGTGAATTTTATCTCTCGGAGTTGACCATAATACGCCATCATTCCTTTTATCTCTTTTCATCCCTCCCTTTGTCAAATTCTACCTAATTTCGCGCATTTCGCTGTTCGCGCAGCCTGTTTTGGCACAACGTCTGCTACCATTTCTCTAAGATGACGATCCTCCACCATCATCCAATGTCCCCCTCTCGTTCAACTATCGCCCTTGTCTTCGTCGTTCTCATCGTCATGTTAACGGCTATTCATCAATTTCTCTAAGATGACGATGCTCCGCCCGCTGCTCCTCGGGGCGACCATCACTGCCGCAGTCGCCACGCTCGCCGCCCTCGTCGTCGCCTTCGTCATCGTCAACGACGTCGCCGCCTTCCGAGATGACGTACTGGAGGAGATGAGCGTCTTCAAGGTGGGGGACACTTACCAAGCCTTCAGCCCTTCAGGACGGTTGCTTATTCTCCACAAATAACTACTAGAGTTGTAGTCGTCTTCGTACGACATAGGGGTAATAAAATAATGTCATGCCAACTTCCTCTCTGGGCAATCGCAAAGATAACCTAAACCGTCTTTCTATGAATGACGGATGGAGAGACATTATTTATCCAAGTGTGAAAAATCGCTCAACTTTTCCAGATGCGCGCGGACGACGCGTGGGAGCGGATGCTGCAGGCGCAGCCGTTCGCCGCGACCTCGCGGAGAAGGGACGACATCCTGCTGAGATACTCCCGACAGGTACTCCTTTACTGCTATTCCTTCTTAATTAAAAGCATTCTCCCCAGGCCTACGACACCGGGCCGCCCATGCCCGCTCCCGGCGGCGCAGCATCAGCCGGTGGCGCTGCGCCTCAGCCTGCAGCAGGCGCGGCTGCGGCAGGAGGCGGCGCGCCGACCCCTGCCGCTGCTGGTGGCGCATCGCAGTGCAATTGTGCAGCGCCCGCCGGCAACTGTCCCGCCGGCCCGCCCGGCCCACCTGGACAGCCCGGAGAGAAAGGACGTGAGTACTTCCTTTTTTCATTGCAACAGAGTTATGGTGCAACCTTGTTAATGTAGCAATTTTCTTCTTGCAGAAGACGGCATGGCCGGCTCGGCCGGCCAATCGGGCATGTCCGGCATGGCGATGATGGCGATGCAGATGACCGGAGGCGCCTGCATCAAGTGCCCGCCCGGCCCACCCGGTCCCGCCGGACCTCCCGGACCGGCCGGCGGCCCCGGAACCGACGGCATGGCCGGCTCGCCGGCCACCGGCGGCGGCATGGGCCCGGCCGGCCCGCCCGGACCCATGGGAGATGCGGGCGCCGACGGCGCGCCCGGCGGTCCTGGCGCGCCAGGACCCGCCGGACCTCAAGGAACTAAAATGATGTCGCAGCCGGGACCGGCTGGACCAATGGGTCCCGCGGGCGGTCCTGGACCTGCTGGAGAGGCGGGTGCAGGCTCTGGACCGGGACCGGCGGGACCGCCCGGTCCGCCCGGACCAGCAGGCAACCCCGGCGGTCCTGGCGAGCCGGGAGCTGCTGGAGGGCCGGGATCCGACGGAGAGCCCGGCGGAGACGGCGCGTACTGCCCGTGCCCGCCGCGCAGTGGAGCCATGGCCGCCATGGCGGCCGGCGGCACGGCGCCGATGGGCGGCAACGCGTACGCGACCGGCGGCGCGGCGGGCGGCGCGGCTGCCGGGGGCGGCGCAGTGCCGCCCGATGCTCCTGCAGCAGCAGCGACGCCCGCTCCTGCGGCTGCGGCCGCAGCATCGTACCCTGCCGCGGGCGCCGCGGCAGCAGGAGGAGGCGCCGACGCGTATGCCGGAAGAAAGTAAAGGAGAATTCACACATCCTATTTTTCTTCTTGTTGTTTTGCCGAATAAATATTGCACATGAACATTTTACTCAAAGTCTTCATCGCACAGAAAGGTTAATACAATCATAGAATGTTGAGGGAATGGATCGCCATAATTAATCCAGGATCATTCCGCGCGTTTAATTTCCACTATATTCTCGGGGCCAGCAAGAGCTTCGTGCACAAAATTTCCGATTGTAATCTCTAATTGACCCGTTCTTATCTTGAAATGACATTTATAGGAATTTGCAGTATTCTGTAAAAACAATAGTTTCCCAAATTGTCACAGATATGTTCAAATACTCACCGAACTTATGATTACGGAGGGGTCAACGCTCACGAGTTTCCTGTCCACAATGGTTACACCAAGCATCTCGAGCGAGCCCTTCAATGTAAATTAAAATGTAAATTCATATAATATTGAAGTATCTTGGTTAACATTCTAGATCGTTTAACCTTCAGTGTGTGCCAGGCTAGCGGAGCTTTGAACCAGTGACCCTGGTTTAGGACGATCTGAATCGTGAGTTATACTTGCTCTGATCCAAGAGTCTCACCTGTGTTATAGCGACAACTGTCTCGGGTTCCAGGTATAGTCTAACTCCTGTAACCGAACACTCGATTTCCAGCGAGCGATGGTTCTTGGCAAGGAGGAGTAAGAGCGAGTCCGACACCTGATTTAATCAATTTGCAGCTTATTCAAGGGATATCGAATCACATCTTGACAACGTTTTACCTTAACTAACGCTTCGCCAGGCGCACTTTCGTATGTCCACCCATGCCAGTTCCATCTCAAATAAAGACTTGGAACAGAGGGAAGATTATTGAAGAGTTCCTCGTCGATATCTCCTGGCGTTCTCATGTTCAAGTATAGTTGTTTGTGTGGTTTCAGTTTCACGATGATTTCGAAGATGCTGAAATTAGAAATTAACTTCTATTGCATAATATGAGTACCATGCGAGCCTATATTAATCCGGCTTCACCTCGAATCAAAGCCCTTTTCATTGACTGTTATGTGCAGGTTGTTGCACGTTATGAATTCCCATCGCATCATCCACTCGGATACAGTCTCATGATTTGAATGGTCATCCAAGTTGAAGTTGCACTTCAATGAATTGCGATTTTAAGCTTTAAAATGAACCTACGTCTGTTATTTTAATGTGGGTGAAGTGAGCACCGCGAAATAAACGCCGGCAAACAGCTGTAGTTCGGTAAATATATGAGCCTTCATTCCAATAACGCTGTCCGAATCGAACTCCAGTCTGAAACAGTTCTCTCATTGAATGCCGTCAGCCTGCGATTGAATGAGAATACCCAAAGGAAAGATGGATACATAATCAAAGGACAGCTCTGATATTAATACCTTATCCACAGTAAGATACCGCTGCTCCGCAGTTGGTTCCACGTCGCACTCAGCAATGATTGCTTCGAGAGCTTTACATGTCTCTCGGAGGTTCTTCCGATCCTGGAATCAGTACATAAAGACTACGTACATACATACATACATACATACATTCATGCATATTTATAATGTCAGACGATTGATATTTATAATGATTGACGTCAGATGAGAAGATGAGACAACGAAACAATGGAAACTCACCTGTAAAGTGATGCCGCTAACGATATCTCCTCCGACGATCTTGACGATCAACTCCTTAGGTAGATCCAGCAGTGATATCTTGGCCTCATCAGCCATTCCTTGAGAAGCGAAGGACTGTCGAGAATCGATGAATGAGCGAGTGATAACAAGAGAAGGACGCATTTCACAACGCCTTGAGCTGGTGAGGCGCGCCTCTTATCTACACGTGGAAACAATACTCTTGTCGAAGAATTAGGTCAAATATCGAGTAAAAAAAACAAAAAAAAAACATCGAAACCCGGTCGCTGAACAACCATTGGAATAGAATGATCGCGATCGGATTTTCTCCCAAGTACTTTTTGATTCAATTGTATGATTTCCCTCTGTCCTTTGTGCGCCGATCGTTTGAGAGTAAGTCAGAGTTGTATTCACTTGTCTGAAACCGGCATGCGATTCACATGAAAACTTGAGCGAGAAGGTACGCTCAAGTAAGAAAAAATAGAAGTAATCAACAATGTTCGTTTGCGGGATGAATTTTGAAGACGATGGAAAGTGATCCCTGGCGTGTGCTTGAAAAAGTGATTGCACACCGGAAGAAAGCGATCCAAAAAAGGATAAACCCAATTTATCAATGACATTAGTCACGTTTGCTCATAACGTCTGCGGGGTGCCGACGTTGGTAAGGGGGGGGGGGCGTGGCCGGCCTGTTCCGAGTAGGGAATTTGTAAGGGACGGGAACATAGGGAGTGGGACATGGAGACATAACGAACTCGTCAATGCTTTCTTGGCGCTCGTTTCGTTTGATTTCCAATATATTATGAGGTGGGGCGAAGACATTGTTGTCGAGAATCTTGCATTTGAAGTTATTGATAACAATCGATAGTCTGCCTTTTTCGACCATGTAAATACTCTCTTTGGTTCCAAGTCGTCGGAAAAACGGCTCTTCGATATTCTGGAAATAGTCGTGCCGAATGATATGAACTAGAGCTAAAATACGGGGTATATAGTGGCAAATAAAGAGAAAATTACCCGTATTTGAAACACTAATATGAGCTAATCAAAACATTGGACTAACCGAGCTTATGGTAACATTGGGATCTGAGGTCACTAGTGCATTGTCCCCTACATAAACGCCGAAGAATCACAGCATATTCTCCAATGATGACCAAGCAATGGCGACTTTGAATGAATGACCATGACTTGCGACGATCTGAGTAGTGAATTTAAATTTATAATATGAAAAAACAACCTTTGCCACTTCGATTAGCGTTTCAGCATAGATAAAAGGTCTTTGCCGTTCCGGAGCACAGTCGACGGATACCGAGCGATGCTTGGCGACAAGCGAAAGAATGAGCGCATCAGGTACCTGAACAATGATTTGTATTAAAGTAGCTGAATTTTTTCGTAGACAAACTGGAAAAAAACCCAAATTGCCATGCTTATCCCTCGAATTCTAGAAAATAATATGAAAAAAATGTAAAATAACAATGCATACCCCGATTGGAGATTCCCAGAGAGTGTACCGGTAGCAGCCATGCCAATTCCAGGTGAGACTGAACGAGGGTACAGGCGGAAGACTACGGAACAGTTCTTCGTCGATTTTTTCTTTCGTGCAAAAGGCCATGGAAAGTTCTTCACGAGGCGCCAATGTTCTAATCATGTCGAAAACGCTGAAAAAAGTATTCTCATTATTTTCTCATTCATTATTACCTGGAATCGTACGAGTCCTCATCAGCTTCAACTTCGAGGCGATCGCAGGTTATGAAGTCCAACTGATTCAGCCATTCATTTGCGTGGTTTTCACTCTCGTACTGTCGAAAATCGCACTGAAATTGGCCAATAGTTAATTTAAAATTTAAAAAAAATCACATTCTCCACACAAATCGTATCGAAGTGAGCGCCGCGGAACAATAGACGACAGACGATTTCGGAGTCTGTCGCAAGATTATCGTAAAAGAGGTGCGAACAATGCTCGAGACGCGCTTCCCTCTGGAAAGTTGCAGCTCTTATACTAATCTCGCCCAATCTTATGGTGGATTCATAGTCGACAAAAGCTGATGGATCACTCTCTTCATTCGGCGCGCTGACTCGCCGGCTGAGAGAGTAAGTAGAATGAAGAGAGTGATCCATCAGCTTTTGTCGACAATGAAGGGGCATTTATAAGACCTAGGGAACTGGTCCAACCTGGCGAAGAATGAGTCTCCGTTTGAACGAAGTTAGTGGCAGATTGCTCCCAGCCACCATTTGCTCCAACGCCTTGCAAGTTAAGCGAAGATTTTTGCGATCCTGAATCGATTTATCAAAGTAATAAAAAACAGAGAGCTCACCTCCATAGTGATACCATCTTGCCCGATGATCTTGAGTATAATTTCTTTGGGAATATCCAGGAAAGAGATGTTGACCTCGTCAGCCATCGTTTGAGAAGAGAAAGGAAGTGGAGAATCGATGAGTGAAGCTAGTGATAAAATGTGTTTCACAATAGAGATAAGCGCGCGTTATGTTTGTTTTTAGCTGATTCATGAGCCTTTTAGGTTCGGTTTTAGGAATTGTTCTCGGGGTTGAATACATTAGCAGTTTTTGTTAAATCCCTGATGATAGAAACAAATTCCGATACATCAAGCGGATTTACCCACCACAGTCGATCTCTGATTCGACTTTGTGACTCTCCTCTATCCCATGTGCGCCGATCGTATGAGAGTACGTCCGAGTTGTAGTTGTTACCCTTGCACTTCTGTAGAATCGGTGGCAGAATCTACCAGTCTGAAACCGCGACGCGTCGTCGGCATGCTATTCACGTGAAGAACTTGCCAATCTTCATCTTTCTGAGGGTCAGAGAAAGGGAGAGAGCACTCAGATTTGAGAGAGTCAGTGAGAAGAGACAGTGAGCAAACAATGTTCGCTTGCAGGTTTGCGATGCGAGAACAGGGTGATCTCTTGAACCCTCAAGTGAAGAGCTCTAGCGCTGATCTGTGATCAATGAAGCTTACATGTTGGTAAAGGTCACAATGAAATCAATGAGTCTAATAATGCTCTTCTCTTAATAAGCAAATCTCACGCGTTTTGGTTACTGCACCCGACAACTTCTTTATTCCAGTCGGCCACATCAAAATTCTGTTCGAAAAATTGCAGCAACGAAGAGAATGACACCTCTAAATCTTCCTGAAACAGTTTGAATTTTCAGAGCAACACAGGAATTCTCGCTCGTCCGTTCTTCCCGCAAAATGCAAATGGCCGAGCGGAACTGTGCTCGAAGAAGCAATCGACAGCTTTCCATCTATTATCACCGACTCAGTCGTATGTGAAATATTGTGCAATAGCTTCGTTGATTGCCTGAGTCTCCGATTCGCCGAGTCTCTTTTACGACTTCGCGCTCGTATCCAACGATCACTGGGAAGCACTTCAAAGACGACACAAAACCGGAACAATTTGGTCTCGATAATCTTTTTTTAGTGACTTAAAAAAAATTGATCTTGAAATTGACGTTACCTCTATTTTTTAATCAAAATTATCTCCACGAAGAAAGCAGCACAGCAGCCGAAGAAATTCTATCGTTTAAGCTGAAAATTGTGCAATCTCACTCTGCTTGCCTGATGCTCCGAATATTCGAAGCTCATTTACGACCTTGCTTCAGTCTACAAATCTCTGAGTGATAAAGCACAATTGTCTTCTCAATCATACAACCGTGAACCTAGCTCACCCTGCATCTGGATTGCTATTTTCACCACTACACACCTCCCCTACTCCGACCCCACGATGACAATTCGAATCTCGCTCCCCCCCCCCGCTTGCTTTATGTTTCTCGCATGCTAATAACTTTCGACTGCGCCAGCTACATCTCCAACCTACTCGGCTACAGAGTCGTTGTGTCTGACTCCACCGTTCCACTCTCTCACTTTCTCGTGCTCTCTCGCTCCCTCTAACCGGCTAGAGATCATGTAAATTGAAGAGACGGGAACAGAGGCGAGAGTAGAGAGACGCAGGCGAGCAGAGTGATCTCTGGAGGCGGTCCGCGCTTTTGCCTCTTCACAGTTCTGTATCTCTAGCGGTCAGAGAGGCGAGAGACATGGCGAAACGAGGAGAGCAGCTCCTTGCTAGCGCAGAGCATGCTAAATGGAGGGCAAATGTCGGAATATTGCATCATAATCGGATCAATATGTGCTGGCTATTTAGGCTGCCGGGTTGGCTTACTGAATGTTGGTGGTGGTCTTCTCACTCAACTGAATTTGTTCTGAGAGATTACTCTAGTCATAACCGAGTAGGCTCAAGGTACAATTTCATTAGAGATAGCAAAGGTTAATGCACAGACCGGGAGTCGAACCCGGGGCTTCTTCTCACTCAGATTCGTTCTTGTTCTTTGCCGCGAACAGTAGACGCGATAGAACAGCAGCTACTTTGTGTAAGCAAATAGTCTCGAGTAGAATGCTTCCGAACGCTCCGTTTCATTGTACCATCCGTGTTTGAATAATTGTTTTACCCCGATCTTTGCTTCGTTGCTAAGAATTGCCTTAGACTGGGCGGAGTCTGAACTCGTTGAACTCGCAAATCATCATTTCTCTCCCGCACAAGTTTGTGGTTTGGCTGCGCGCTCGCGCCTTACTGTAGTGTGGAGAGCAGCAAACAAACAAGCGTTGTGTCTCCTATAAGATACTCGGGAGCGCCATCGGTTGTGCAATGCTGGCTGCCGTTGTTTTTGCTACTCGTTGTCAGATTGTTAGACTCGTGGATACTGTAACCTGTACAGACTCATCTCATCATTACTGATATTATCGTATTATTTTAATTTTTAATTGCAATTTAAGTTTTTAGATGCCCTCCAAGAAGGTTTCTCCGCTGGAAAACCGGTTAGACGGCGATGCGTGGAGGGGCAAAACGGTGAGAATTTAAAAGACTTAATTAACTAATTAACCTAATTAATTGACCTAATTAAGATCGATCCAGACGACTCGAGCGACGATGTTATGGACCATGAGGACGATGAGCCTTATGTGCACAGAATTAGCACGGCGGAGAAGGTTATTTTCACTCATTTTGTTCTTGATTCAGATACGTTCCATCGTTCCTACTTGATTCATTTTTGTGTAACTCAATAATTTCTTTTTCCAGATTTTTTTGAACAAAAACGTCCACTTGTTCTGGTTTGATTTCTGTTATTAGAGAAAACTCTGTGATTCTCAATTTTAGAATAAGCGCTCTATTTCAGCGTCACAATTATCGATTTGTAGATCAGTGACTTAAAATCGATACTCTACAATATATAATCCAAGGTCACCAACCTGCTCCTGTGCCGTGGCGATCTCAACAGCCAGGAGATCACGATCAAGCCGGTCACATTGTGGGGGCTGGTCAGATACTTATTTTCGAAATTAATTTTTACATTTCCCGAACTATTTGAGTTACGTTTCGCGATGTTCTTTAAACAGGTTTGACGTCCAACAAAATCGATCGCTCGTTGGAATATTGTTGTCAAAATAAACAAACAAGTGAATCTCAATGAACTTTCCACTTCCAGATCCGTTTCGGCTCACCCTACGACAAGTTCTGCTTCCTTCTAGGATGCTTGTGCGCCATTCTCTCGGGAATATCGCAGCCGTGTCTGGCCATTATTGGAGGTGACTATTTACATACTCCGAAGAATTTGATACCGCTAAGTAATCAGTTTGTGAAAACAACTCACTCTGATAGCGGTTACATGACTAATTGATATCTATTCGGTTAGTTATGAATGTAGATCTGCGGCTATACGCCGTGCACGGGGCCCGATCAAGTGAGATTGTAGTGCAACATGGTTTTCACGAAATTCTGAGTCTTCAGGCCTTCACTTGCCAGACAAACCGGCAATTATGAAGCTTATTGTATATACTTCAAACTTAGGGAGCCGGGAGCCTTTAGGTTTCCATCATAAGACAATGAGAATGGATTCCAGGCCGCCTCGCGAACACGATGCTCGTCTATGCGCCTACTTCGGAGGAATTCCTTCGAGAGGCCTACATCAACGTGTACATCTTCATTGGAATGAGCGCGGCGGTGGTGATCATCCATCTGGTGCAGGTTCGTCATTCTCGAATGCCCGGCATTTGGTCGATCTAAGAGAATACGAAAATTCTTACATTTTTGTATCTTTTCTGCAATGCGCATTAGCTGTTTTTTTATCAAGATCGGAAAGAAGATAAGAAAGAGGAAATTCGAAATGTTTTCAGTACTTCTGCTTCCACGGCGTGTGCACACGCATCATCCTGCGATTGCGGAGGGAGTTCATGAGGGCATTGCTGCGGTCAGTTTGATCTTTGATCTTTCTATTTCTTAAAATCAACGATGCTGTTCTCGAATTAGTCTATACCGCGCATCCTGGAAAAAATCAGAGTTGTGATACCTAAGTGAATCTCATCACTTTCCAGCCAGAACGCCGGCTGGTTCGATCGGCAGCACTCGGGCGATCTCGTGTCGAAACTGAACGAGTGAGTTATTAATTATTAAAAATTAAATATTATTTTAAAAAATTTCAGCAACATGGAGCGCATACACGAGGGCATCGGCGATAAGCTGGGATTGCTGATTCGGTGAGTAGTCCATGAACATGCCAGCACTTGTTTCAACTGTCCCATCTTCCTTCTTCTCACTTGAGTTTCACAAAGGATACGTAAGCGTTGTCTCCGCTGTGTTTGCAGTATTGTCATGCAACTTGCGCAAAAAATTCAACAATTATAAAAATAAGTAATTCCAGTGGCTTCTCAATGCTCATTGCTGCCATCATCATCTCGTTCATCTACGAGTGGAGACTGGCGCTGATGATGTTGGGAGTGGCTCCCCTATCTTGTTTCACGATGGCATTGATGGCTAGGGTGAGAACATTTGATAAAATTATCTCACCTACGCTGTTTTGTCCTCATAATAATAAAATGAGGGTGTTGATGATGCTGGTTGATTTACGATAGCCTTGATGGCCAGGGGATTTAAATTAGGGATGCTGGAGGTCTTCATTCAGTCGTTATTCTTCAGTCTCAAAAAGACTAGTTATCACACGGTTTGTTGGTGTTTGCCAAGACGCTGTTTAACCGAGGATAAGCTCTTTGCAAACCTCTTGTGCGGTAACTACTCCCATTCTGTAGCGTCCAGAAGTCAGTGATCTCTCTGACCCCTCTCTAGTCTCTTCGCCCGAACACAGGGCCCCATCCAATAAGCATAATCTCCCTATCGGCTTACCCCTTTGATGTTTCGCCTTCCCGCTACAGAACCACTCGACTTTTGCACGGCTAATTCGGTACTGATCTTTTGAAGAAAAGGTTTGTCTGCACCGGAGACCCATGTAGAGATTTGACTCAAAACGGGGATCGGAAAATGAATTTAGAAAGTTGATCTTTGATCTCTGCAGAAAACCGAGGGCGTCGCAGGCCGACAGATGGCTGCAGTGGGCGCAGCCGGATCCGTCGCCGAGGAGGTTTATTTTTTATCAGCTGAATAAAAACAACAACAACAACACTCCAAAATTGAGCCATTTCTTCAGAGACTTCTAATTGCTGGTGTAGTGTGCACATTCCAAATTACAAAAACAAATAATGCAGGCGATCCTGGGCGTGCGCACGGTGCAGTCGCTCAACGGGCAACCGGAGATGGTGAAGCGGTGCGTTTCACTCATTGAGTCCTCAAAACTGAAACCTACATCTCTATTGCGTTCACGAATACGTTTCACTTACTCCTCAAATGTTCGCGAAATCTCTTTAAATTGATGGTTATCGACTTTCTCCCTTCGAAAAATTAATAATAAATTCGTAGGTACGCTGACAAGCTCACGGACAGCAAAGGCTTCGCGATGTGGAATGGATTCTGGAACGGGTGAATATTATAAATTGATTAATCATTAATTAATTAATTAATAATTAATAATTTCAGTTTCTTCGGCGGCTTCTTCTACTTCATCCTGTACACGTACATGGGCTGCGGCATGCTGTGAGTTTCGTAAATATTTTCATTTTAAATTCACTAATAAGTTTTATAATGGATGCCTCATGTTTCTCTAGTAATGTATGTTTCACTCATTCTTCTTAAATGTGCGAGTGTTATTGAAATCAGAGTCATTAGCGGCTCATGTTCTAAAAACCCAAAAAAATGTGCCCTGAGTCGACTCTAACAGTTATGGTGACTGTCATCAATTTTCAATTCAACAAGCATTTTTTCGGAACATAAAAAAGTTTAACGATGATGATCACAGATACGGCGGCTACCTCCTCTCAGTGGACGTTGTCCGGGACCCGGGAACTGTCTTCATTGTAATCATGGCCATGATGCTCGGTAAGTTTTCTCTCCACCCATTCTTCCAAATCCCTTTCTCAATTCATACATCTCACATTGTCCGATAACAATGAACACACTGGACACTTTCCGTACAAATTGTCTATTTTTTTGTGCATGGGATGTAAATTCGTTTGAGACTAATAATTCCCCAACTCAGGCGCCTACTTTCTCGGCATGATCTCTCCGCATCTTCTGGTCCTCCTCAACGCGCGAGCAGCAGCCGCGCAGATCTACCAGATCATTGACAGAGTACGTCGATAGTAGTGTTAACAAATCGGCACAGGTCTCTCTTCATTTTGTACTCTCCCGACTCTCTGACCGGCGAGAGATCATTCAAAGCGAGAGAGGAGCGTGCCGAGTTGTCATCATTAGTCGATAGACCAACTTTTGTAATTCCACACTTTTTAGTGTAGAAACAATCAGATAATTCGCAAAATACTGAGGGAGAATTTCGATATAAACGTTTCTTTCAGATGCCCAAGATCGACGTGTACGCCGAGAGCGGCACGAAGCCGAGCGGCATGAAGGTCATTAATTAATTATTATTAGTTATTAATTATTAATTACTTAATTCTAGGGCCGAGTCGTGCTCGAGAACGTGCACTTCCGCTACCCGAGCAGGAAGGAGACGAAGGTGAGAAATTCACCGATCTAACTCCCGAATTCAGCAAATATTCTAATATAATAAGCATGAAATAGACGACATCTGGATCCCAAGTCTTATATTTTCAGGTCCTCTTCGGCCTCAACCTCACAGTCGAACCAGGACAGACCGTGGCGCTCGTTGGGCACAGGTTAGTTGATATTTTACCAGGAAACATGACTGATGAATCGAATTCTAAATGATTCATTACTTTTCACGTTTAGCTGAGACACAACAGGTTTTACTATTCGAAGAAGCTCGAACACTTACGTTTCAATGCAACGATAATACTCTACACTCTCATTACCGGTCAATGGGCCTTCGTCGACGAACAGAAATTAAATTTTGAAAAGTTCTATTCAGTGGCTGCGGCAAGTCCACGTCGATCGGGCTGGTGACGCGGCTGTACATGCCGGAGCGGGGACGGGTAAGATTTAATGATAATTAAATATATTAATTTAAAAATTTCAATTATTAAAATAAACAAACTAATTGGAGGTCCTTATCGACGGGCACGACGTGAACACTATGAATCTTGAGTATCTGAGGAACATTGTTGGAGTCGTGCAGCAGGTTCGTTATCGAATTGAGCTTGAGATATGGAGATGCAAATTACTTCTTACAACATAGAGGTATTTCGATACCTAAAGCGATGGTGGATCTTGTCATCCTTGAAGATTTTTCGATCTAAAATCATTCAGGAACCAGTACTCTTCAACGCGACCATCGCCGACAACCTCCGTCTGGGCAAACCGGAGATCACGAGGGAGGAGATGATTGATGTCTGTCAGAAAGCAAATGCGCACGATTTTATCGTCAAACTTCCCCAAGTATGATATTTAAAAAAATTATACTAGAATTTACAACAAGAGCCGAACAATTTCTTTTTATGTCAAAGAACCGCATCCACTTTATTAGATCGAATTGATTACGCAGACAGATGTAGCAACAGTGAAACATATGCGCCGCAATACAAGCAATAGTGTTCGAAATAAGACTCTCAAACCCCGATTTCCACCTAGCAAAACGTTGTGTCTAACTCTCATGAATCGCAGGGCTACGACACGCTGATCGGCGACGGCGGAGTGCAGTTGTCTGGAGGACAGAAGCAGCGAGTGGCGATTGCGAGGACACTGGCGAGGGACCCAAAGGTGAGAAATAGATCCCCATTCTGAGCTCTTTTCAAACTCCGCTATTTTTTTCTTTCCACTTTAGTTCACATAAAAAAAAGCAACACCTTTTTTTGAAGGATCTACCTGGAAATAGAAGAATATGTTGACATTTACATAAAATAGTTAATATTGTTCAGGTCCTCCTCCTCGACGAGGCCACGTCCGCACTCGACGCGCAGTCCGAGGGCATTGTTCAGGTGTGTTTCACGGAATTGTTATCATTCTGAATGAAGGCGTCCAGGCAATGAAATGGCCATAATTATGATCATAATCCACCAATCTAAACGCGAAATAAAATCTAAAAAAGCTAATTGTTTTGACAGTAGGCAGCAACCATTGGCGTGAAAAAATTCTTGAGACTATAGTCTTCTTTAACTTTGTTCTGGTAGAGCTCACAAATCAATATTATTCAGGAAGCGCTGAACAAGGCCTCCAAGGGCCGCGCCACCATCGTCATCGCGCATCGACTGTCGACGATCAAGGACGCCGATAAGATTGTGTATATTGAGAAGGTGAGTGATCAGTAGTCGATTCGATCAGTTGTGATTCACTGAACACTAAAATGTGTGAGTTTGATTGAGGAGCCGATCTTGTAACGGCAAACCTTTTTAATAAAAAAACATATTTTTAAGGGTCAAGTCGCCGAATCGGGCACCCACGAGGAGCTCGTCCGATTGGGCGGCAAGTATTACGAACTAGTTAAAAGCCCGCCCAATCGGACGAGCTTCTCGTGTTCGCCCGGCTAATTTTGAAAATAAATCCTCTTGTTAACCCCTATTGATAGATAAATATGAAGGCTAGAACGCTGTATTGTAGGGCCAAGTCGCCGAATCGGGCACCCATGAGGAACTCGTCCGTTTGGGTGGGAAGTACTACGAACTGGTGAAGGCGCAGCAGTTCAACAAGGAGGAGGACGATAGCAATGGATCGGATGTTGTCGAGGAAGAGGACGTGCCGTTGGAGTGAGTTGGATTTTCGTTACTGATCATATCTTTTGAAATTACGAGCATTCTAAGATCTTGAGGATAGGAATAGTAGTAGAGACTCTATTAGAGAGGATGTAGTTGAGGAGGAGGACGTGCCACTTGAGTGAGTTCTTCTTCTTCTTTGTTTATAAGACTATCACTACCACTACTATATCGGCATGGAGCTATTTCTTACAGTTCATAGCCTTTCTGAAGCATATTTCGTAGTTAACACTTATCTAAAAACCAAGACAAATATCAGATTTATTGGTAGCTTTCACAATCCGGATGCGATCTGACCTCACCGCAACCAATTCCAGTGATCAATTCCCCGAGGAGCCTCCGCGTGCGATGTCCACCTACTCAAGGGACTCGATCAGATCCGGCACTGAAGCATTCAAGAGAGGCGTGATGGACTCGATGCGGTGAGATCTTCTTGCGCCGTCCTACTTGTTGGATCTGCGAAGTTGATATGTTTCAGACGTTTCTTATTTCTAGTTTCTTTTGTTGAGCATTGATAGAGTTCGATCCCATGCCTTATAACTTACCTTTTTTCAATAGTTTTCCTTCAATTTATCTGATTTCAGTGCCTCCATCTCCTCGCGCATCGCCGCAGAGGAAGCCGTGATGGCCGAGGAGGCGGAGAACCTGATCAAACATGTAATTAATTAATTAATTAATTAGTGTAAATTACTTATTTATAATAATTACTTTATAATCATAATCCAGGACGAGATCACGCGCGGCGGCCTTGGTACGGCGCTCAAGCACGCTAAGGTACGCCTTTCTTCTTTCTTTCAGAAAAATCATCACCAAATTTTTCCCTGATATGTTTCACAATCTCTGTAAATATCTTGAGGAACGCTAGATTTGGTCAGAATCCGTCATCGAGTTGGAAAAATATTCTAATTTCCTCAATTTCCTTTCAGGGCAACTACCACTGGATAGGCGCCACGGTAGTAGCCGCCTGTATTCGAGGAGTGGACCTGCCTGCCTTTGCGCTTCTTGTGGGATACGTGTTCCAGGTACCGTACATCAAAGCTACCTTTAAGCTACCGTTAAGCTACCGTAACTCAAAACTACCGTAACCCAACGTTACAGTACCCCATTCCAGGCATTCCAAGAGCGCGCGGCCGGTACGATGATGCATACGCTGTGCATGGCCCTGATCTGCTTCATCGCAGTGGGAGTTGGATCTTTGATCTGTCAAGTCGTGTCGGTGAGTTCCAAAATTATAGGCTCTTAGGAGCGCTCATTGGGCGATGGGCTAGTTTGAGTAAAAGTGGTGTTAAAAGTTTGAGTAAAAGTGGTGTGCCAAGCGAGTGAACTACTGATCAGTAGATATTCCTGGTCTAGATCATTAAATTCTAAAATAGACACAGCAAAAATATCTATCGAGCTAAAAAAGATGTTAACGAAACTTTCAGAGTTCCCTAACCGCCGCCGTCGCCGAGAACCTCCTGCTCAAGTTCCGCATCATGTCCTTCCGATCGATACTGTACCAGGTACGGTAACCGTCCACCGTAACCACGATAAGGACTACAGTAACCCTCCAATCCCCTCAGGTCTAGAGATGATGAAGGAAGGGGGAAGGGTGCGCGGCGGAAGGGGGAAGGGGCCGCAAGGGGCCGACCCCTTCCGGAAGGGTTCGCCCATTCCCCTCCCCTTCCCTCCCTCTCATTCCTTGCCGAGCGAGGGCGGCAGGGCCTTCCCTCACCCCTTCCTTCATCATCTCTACTCAGGACGCCGCCTACTTCGACAACCCCTCGCACACGGGCGGCAAGCTGATCACGAGACTGGCCACGGACGCGCCGAATATGCAAGCGGTGAGGTTCATTCTTAGACTTTCTCAAATATTCTGAAATTGACTTGTTTTGTAATTTCGAGTCTGCTGAGAATCGAATGAGTTTCAATTGGTTTATAAAACATGGGATTTATGTAGGAATCGATGGTATGATCTTTGGGACTTTGAAAAATAAACAAAATAAAAATAATATTCGCAGGCCTTCGACGCGCGAATGATGTCCGTCGTGTACGCCGCGTCGGCCATGCTGATGAGCATTGCCATCGCGCTGGGGTTCGTTTCCTGTTCAAATAATTAAGTTTCTCAAGCGTTCATGATTCATCTTCTTCTAAGCTCGTAAAGCATCAGATTGTTCGAAACTAAAAATGTTAAGTTTCTGCTGGCCGGTCGGTCTCCTGGGCATTCTCTGCGTGCTCTGCCTGCTCACGATGATGTTCTTCCTCGCGTATCGCATCTACGAGCTGAACATCCTGATGGTGAAGGAGGACGAGGCGGGACGGGTGAGTAGTCATTCTGAAACCTAAAAAATGGGTATTTGATTGAATTTTTCCCATTGCGTCAATAGTGAGATATATGCACGATGTGTTTCACGCTGCTTATGAAACTTTAGAGTCGACCGTATGGGCGATCTGAGCACTATTTGCAGTGGATAACAAAAACCAATTTTATAAAAACGTTGTTTTTTCATTCTTTTCAATTTTTGAATTTTTGAATCTAATTTTTGAATTATAAAGGTTATGAAAACCACTAATTAAGGCGAAAGCAAAATCAGGAATATTTTATTTCTACATTTTTTATACAGCGCGCCATCGAGACGATCGAGAACGTGCGAACTATCCAATTACTCACGCGAGAGAAGAAGTTCTTCGAGTTGTACTACACGGAGCTGAGACAGCAGCAGGGAAGGGAGTTCTCTAAGGGTTTGTTCTCCATTCCTTTTCGAAAATTTAGTTGAATGCCCCGTCGATAAACAAAGCGTCGATCTTTCTGCACGATTATTCTATGTTTGCTTCAAAACTTTAGAAACCGGCAATTCTTAGAAGCCGAACTACGGATCACCGTTTTTTAACCATAGGTTTTTAGAGAGATCCTACGTAGCTTTTCAACGAAATGAAAAAAACGGCGATATCGAGTTAAAATAATCGCAGGATTCTACGAGGCCCTCAACTTCACCTTCACCCAATCCGACATGTTCTTGATCTTCACCGTCTGCTTCGCTCTCGGAATTCACGTGATGTACATCGAGTTGATGAGCGCCGATAGGACGTTTATGTGAGTTACTGAAAAGACAGATAACATACATAAAAAAGGGGTTTTTTATTTGTTATTTTCATCCCATCTGAATAATAAGCCTAGGGTTAGATATAGATTTTACATTGACTTGAAGTCAACGGCGTTGATAGTGCAACTAGGACTTTTATGTGAGTTCCATCTTCACTATCTTCGTTTTCAGGCGCTTCATGTAAGTTTCATCACATTCATTTCTGTTCCCAGCGATCTGCGAGTTCATTGACTGGCAGTAGTGGAAATAAAATAAAGAAAATAATAATAACAAAAACAAAAACATCTCCAGTGCGATCAACGCGATGATGATCGCGTGCGAGGCGCTCATCCAGGCGGCCCCCTTCTTCCCCGAGATGGTCAAGGTTAGTCAATTTTGATGGATTTTTAAAAGAAGTTTTCGAATCTTATCGCTTTTGAAAATACACCAAATTTAGTGTAGGGATAGAGGACAAACTGGAGCGAATTGGCATTATTTCAGGCCAAAACCGCGGCCGGTCTCGTCTTCGCCGTGGCACTTCGAGAGCCGACGACGGGCGACTCGAGCAAGGGGCAGCACGTGGTATGATCTTGTTATGACGATAACAAGAACACCAACAACAACAACAATAATAATAATAATAACAACATTGCAGCAAGTGGTCGGCAACGTCACCTTCGACGGCGTGCATTTCCGGTATCCACAGAAGCCGAAGCACCCCGTGATGAGAGGGCTGAATTTGAATATTAAGAGGGTAAGAATCATTTCGAAATCTACTTTTTCAATTTTTAGAATAAAAAATTAGACAAATATGACAAAAATAAGAACCAAATTCAGGGCACAACAGTCGCCCTCGTCGGCCCGTCCGGCTCGGGCAAATCGACATTGATCTCGATGCTGGAACGATTCTACGATCCGTCCGGTGGATTTCTGGTTGGTCCTTCCTAAAATCCCTCCCTCCTTCATTATCCAGGATTTCTAGCAATTTATTAGATTCTATTGTGGAACATGTATTATTCTGATAATAATGAGTGAACAATAAATCGATTTCCAGAAAATCGACGGTCACGACTCCCGCGTCCTCTCGCTCGATCACCTCCGTACTCAGATGGCCCTCGTCGGGCAGGAGCCGCGGCTGTTCTCCGGCTCGATCAGGGACAACATCTGCTTCGGGCTAGGCGAGGATGTGAGCTTTCTCTTAGCTTTTTCTCTGGCCAATTATCTGTTTTTGGAATAACGGAAATTACTGAGCGTCAACGTATACATAGTAAAGCGTCCGGTGTTTTCCACATCTTCGGACGGGAAAAGGAGATAAATGTGTTCAGGTGGCAACCGAGCGCATCCTGGAAGCCCTGCGCCTCGCCAACGCAAAGTTCGTCACGCAGCTGCCGGCGGGGCTGGATACTGAGGTACTGACTAATTAGTTAATTAATTAATTAACTAACAAATGAACCTCCCTGTTTCAGGTCGGCGAAAAGGGCGGCCAACTCTCCGGCGGGCAGAAGCAGCGTATCGCCATTGCTCGCGCGCTCGTGAGAGAACCAAAGATCCTGCTGCTCGATGAGGCGACCAGCGCGTTGGATTCGGAGAGCGAGAGGGTCAGTGGACGATTTTGATTAAGTTTTCTAATAATACCAATGCCAACATTCCCATTGAAAGAAGCTAATTTTTTTTAACAAATCGGGATCATGAAGGCAATAAAATAGGCGAAATAATGCGTTGCAGGCAGTGCAACAAGCGCTGGATGCGGCGCGCGAGGGCCGCACGTGCATTACGATCGCGCACCGTCTGTCGTCCATTCAGGTTCGGTCTTTTTAATACTTTTTTTGCGTTCTCACATCTCTCCTTACCATGACTTTCGTATGATTCCCAACAGAAAATTCGTTTTCGGTTAGGTGATCGTGATGATGATTAGAAAAGATAGGATAATATCAACGTTCATTGCAGACCTCGGACGCGATCGCGTACATTGAGAATGGCAAGGTGCGGGAGTTGGGCAATCACAGTGAGCTGATGGCCAGAAGGGGCAAATATTATAAGCTTATCAAGCAGCAGGATTTGAGCGTTTAATTGTGTTTTTGACTGTATTTTGTGATTTAGACGTGATTTGTGAGATTCATTTGTGTTCGTACGGGTTTGCTTGTGTAATAAATGCTTCAATTGTTGCGATTGGTAAACGGAAAAGATTCAAATTTTATCAAAATGCTTGAAATCAGCGATTTTTGACATCTGCAGCTTCTCTGCTTATCTTTCTTCTAAGAATCATCTCTATCTCTCCGACAACTGTTCATTGATTTTCAATACATCTGTTGTTCTACACTGCACAACTGGGATACAATCAGTTCAGTTCATTTCATTATACACAAATTATTCTCTCAGTATAGCTTCTTGACTAGAATGACGGAGAGGGCGACGAGGAATGGAGTCGACACGCCAGCTCCGCTATCGTGCGCGTCGCCTAAATAAAGAATACTTTTCTATTTTCAGATTTCAGTCGGACAAAAAGTCATCTGCTAAGCTTTTGTAAACCCTTCATGATCAACAGCAATACAGCCAAAACATCATCTCCGATAACCACGAAGGCATTATCTGACAATAAGATGATGTTGAAGTTGTACACAATTCGCGACTAAAAAGGCAATGTTCTTTATTTCTTTCTTGATCTAAGAATAGCGAATGAACAGCTGATTATTATTGAGAACTGAAAAATACCACTACTCACCTCCAGTCAGACCGACGGGCTTCGTTTCCATAACTTCGGTCCGGGTCTCATCATTCCTGTTCGCAATCATCGAGACCACGTCGGGCGGCGTGACCAGGCAATCCTGAGACAATGGAACCTGATTCCAAGCAAAAGCAACAATTCGAGCAAACGCGTGACTTTTATCTCTGCCTGATCAACATAGTAGTTATTTTTGAGTCTCACCAGTCTGCATAGTTACACCTATCTCCAGCTCAAAGGGAAGGAATAACGTACCGCGCACTCGCAGCCGGGCCGCTCGAACACCACCTCCGGCTCGCCCAGCACGGTGCGGTACTCGTACTGCAATGTAAATTCATCAGGAATTACCGAATCGACAGGGCTACAGTACCCCTCCAGAACTACAATACTCATTACCGTACCCCGCAGAACTCCGCTTCCGTCATTTTCGCCGTATCTTGATCGTGAGGCGTGTGGAACACCTTGTCGCCCTTGAGGAGGAGGTAGGAGGAGGTGAAGTTCTGCAATGAAGAAAACTATATCAGATTTTCGAATAGAGGACTGGTTGTAGTATTTTGTGACAGCTATTCATTGAAAACGATTCATTCGATTAGAAAATAGTGAATGATAAATTTTCTCACCTTCTTCTTCTCCTCCCCGTACGCGATGCTGTAGATGTAGGCGGCGACGCGCTTCTCCGCAGGTTTCTCGTCGGGAAGAGGGTCCTCGCGCTCGCAGCTGCGAATTAGTTAAATGCTTTAGTAGGTTTTCCGGCGTCGTATCAGTCGCATCAAGATCCCAACATATTTTGCAACGATTCGCATGAAATATAGTGGCGCCCTAAGGCCGATATCATGCAAGCGCAAACGAGTCTCGTCGGGCAGAGGGTCTTCGCGCGCGCAGCTGGGATTTATTGATTTATTTTCTTTAAACAAATCGTATTCTCGAAAATAAACTGCACAATCAAAACAACATCTCCATTGGGTTAAATGCGATTTTTTCTGCATTTTAGGTACACACTCGTTATCGTTTGGAATCCTATTCCTTACATATTATCCACGCCCGGGCACTTCTTCCTGTAGCCTGCATCGCACTCGATGAAGAACTGCACCGACGTATTGAGGTCCTTATCGAACTGAAACGGATGTTTCTCTTTTTTCCTCGTCTTTATTTTCCAATTGGCCCTTCTCAATAAACAGCCCTATATTCGGATCCTTCGCAAACTGAAAGGGAGACCATCCATAATTGTGTTTCATTTTCTTGTTCGTCCAGTACATGATTTGTATGTCACTTGATTTGAATGAGCGAAAATGGTCAGTCTAGAATAGTCTAGTGAACTCACCTTCGCACTGCCTCCCTTGACCACTCCTTGCTCGTCGGCCGTGTACCGCGCTAGGTAGTGCTCGCCCAGTTGATCCTTGTTGGCTACTGAAATGTTGATCTTTGATCTTTATTGCTATCATGGTTGTTAGAAAGCACAGCCCAGTTCAGCCTTGTTCGGAACTGGCATGTTGATTTTTGATCTCTATTATCTCTTGTTCCAAAAGCTTTAATCCTAACACAGCTTTGTTATCGTTCTGAATATTGCGCCTACGTCGTCTTTGCTTGAACAATAAACGTTTTCGGGGGAATCTCACCCATGCGCGCCCACTCCTCGCCGCGCACCGCCCTGCTCCTGGCTGCTGGCCCCTTCGGCGGCGCGTAGATGGCCACCGTCATGCTGCAAGGGGCATTTGACGGCTCCGGTTCCTGGGTTATCCGGTTCAGGCCTACAGTACCCCAAAGCTACAGTAACCCACTTGCTCATGGGCACGTGCGCGCCGTCCTTCTGCTTGCAGCGCAGCGTGAGATTGCTTATCGTCGCCTGAATACAGTAATCCGAAGGTACGGTAATCGATCGAAAAAGATTATGGTAGATGAGAATCGACAACTGACTGATTTCTCCTCGGCGAAACAGGAGGAGAGAAGGAGAAGAAGAGAGACGACGACCGACCACTTGGACATGGCGAGGGTGGAATGAAGGGAGGATGGAGAACATTCCGCTTTATTCCGGTTTGATTGAATTTAAAATATTAGGTAAATATGATTTTAAAACAACAATACAATACGACACTGATACAATTTGAATTGCACTGTAGTGTCTGGAAAAATGTTGATTTCCGGTAAAGCTTTATCGCTACGATATTACGATGCAACAATTCTTACTTTCAGATAGCTCAAATTCCCATTTTTTTAACTCGACGTTGTTCTTAAACGAGAAGAGACACGAAAGATTGCTCAATTATCTTAAGCAGCGACGCGCGTCAATTTGCATGCGCACACAGAAATCGTAAATGATATCGGGCTTAAAAATTCAGAGAAATTGGACATAGGTAGTGACCACAAGGTGGCATGCCGAAATGAGTGGTCTGGGTCATTTATGTGCGCAATGTGTTGCTATGAGTCTAAATAACATAACACATTTTACCGTTTGTGAATATCTCATCTCTATCAAAAGTTATGCTCCGAAAACCACGCGCGCAAGGCACAGCGGGCTAGTGGGAGAGATCGGGTGAGAGGGAAAAGGGGGTCGGAGTCTCTCTCGCACGTGTCTCTCTCCCTCCCCCCGCCCTCTCGTTCCTCTCCCCCCGCGCTTTAGGGATACTCCAGGGAAGCATGACAAAAATTTGAAAAAAATTCTAAAATTCCTGAAATATTCTAATTACTCATGTATTCTTTGCGCAGCAATGAGCGAATACTAGAAATTCTCCAAACACCTATTCCATCACCTTTTTGGTCGTTTTTGACCTACCCAAAGTGGTCCGATCAAGATGCGTCTCGGCTCATTTATAGAAGATAGTAATAGCTACACAATGATCACTTGGTCGTCCAAAACGATTGAGAACTAAGACTGCCCCGCCTCGGCGCAGATTTTCGTCGATTTCGCGTCCCCACCAAGCTTGCGGTCTCTAGACATAGGTCGATTTTGCCAGTATGTTATGCCGGAAGCAGAGATGATCGACCTCACCATTTTTACCGCGCGATACCCGCGCGAACGGGAAGTATTTCTGTCGTCTTGAACCCAACAGAGTTAATGCAAGCAGAGGAACCCGCGTAAAAACCCCAATTTTGGGGAATAGCACACCACTGGTTTGGAAAATGTTGTATTTTCAATAACAAATGAATCCATCTTCATGCGCATTGGTAAATATCTTTCGGAAGCACTATTAGAAATCATTATGAATCTGAATATTGGCAAAAAGCGCTGTAGTTTTCCTTTCACACGATCATTTTCCCTAAATTCAATATTTTCCATCTCGCAAATCTCGAAATTACACATTTGAATCAATTGTTACTAATTCAATAAAAAATACAAATAAATCCCTCTTTTTACATCTACTTAATAAATCTACATTAGTTGTTTGTCACGTCTCTCTGGGTATAAAAGGGTCCTCCACCCTCCTCTCCCCCCATTCGAAACCCGTCTCTTCTCCCGAGTCGTCTCTTCCTTCAAGTCGCCTCTCTCTCCATTCTCGAGGCGCCATGGTCAACCTACTGGTCGTTGCCATTCTTCTCACGTCGTCTGCCGCTAGAGTTGTAAGTTTTGCCCCCTCCCCCCCTCCGATCCTACCCTGGTCCTCACCCAATACTCCCGTACCCTCTGGATCCCACCCCGGGCCCGTATCCACCTCTCCGGACCCTGGCTTCGGACCCCCGTCTACAGTATCCCTCTGGACCCATGACTACAGTGCCTCTCTGGGCCCATGACTACAGCATCCCTCTGGTCCATGACTACAGTACCCCTCTGGGCCCATGACATCAGTACCCCCTGGACCTATGACTACAGTACCCGTCTGGGCCCATGACATCAGTTCCTCCTGGACCTATGACTACAGTACCCTCTGGGCCCATGACTACAGCATTCTTCTGGACACAAATCTACAGTACCCATGTGGTCCCAAGTCTACAGTACCCGTGGTCCAAAGTCTACAATAACCCCTTGGTACCCTTTATACAGTATCCCGTCTGGAACCAAGTTTACAGTACCCCACTGGTCCCAGCCTTCAGTGCCCCTCTGACCCAAGTCTACAGTACACACGTGGTCCCAAGCCTACAGTAAGCCTATGGTCCCAAGTCTACACAGTACTGTGGTTCTAACTTTATAGTAACCCCTCGGTACCCCCTCCACAGTACTCCTCTGAATCCAATTCGACGGGCTGCGGTACCTCTCTGAATCCCTGTACCTAAACATTCATGCCTTCCTTATCGACATTCTCTTTCAGGCAATACTCAAGGACTTTGGTATATTCTGCAAGACAGCTGCCGGCCCCCACATTCCCATGCCTGGGTCTGTTCAGCAACGTGCTAGTACATTATTATTTTTTTGCAGTGTGCAGGCGACATTCATCCAACTAAGCAAGGACGAGCAAGTGAAGCGACCGGGCGCGGCTGCTATCGAGAAGGTCGACAGATGGAGTGAGTTGTGAAGCACATTCCATCAAATAATGCTTCTTTGCTTTCAGTATCCAAGCTCTTGGGCAACGGCAAGGCGAAACGAGTGTTTGGCCCATTCGCAACGAACGATCAAGGAGTTATCGAGGGACGGAAAAGATTCATGCTGGTTAGTCCAAATTCCTGCGCAAACAGTGATAAATCGCTCCTTTCCAGCCGGGCTTTTCTGATGATTACAAGATCGATATTGAGTTGCACTACAGCTGCAAAGCAGCTTACAGAAAGCAGTGTCCCGCCGTCGACTACAAGTAAAATGCCAAATGAATAGAGTTCGAATTCGAGTAATCGTCTCTTCATTCTGCGCGCTCTCTCGCACTCTGACCGATGAGAGAGCACGCGAAATGAAGGGACGATTGCCCACATTTTGAACTCTACAAATGAATGCTAGGATAACCTCATCCTTGCAGTTGCAAAGCGGGGCAAAATACGAAAAGCTTTTTATTGAACGAGCTAGAAGTCCAGCGTAACAAGTATTACGACGTCAGCATGCTTATTTGGATCTGCCAAACAATTTTTATTTCAGTATGGACAGAATTTGGGAGGCGCTGTTAGCTTCGACAGAGCCCAAGGCTGGCAGGGCGTTTGGAAATCTGAGCAGCTCCCAACGGCGCCGATTACTGGGACCTCTTTCTGTGAGGTAAACCTCACTGTCCCTGGCCCATTCCATTAGCTCGTTTTAGGAGATGAAAGAAGGGACGTCCTGCAGCTACTCCTACACATCTTCTTCGGGACCCACGTACACCACTCTCAGCGAGGAAGAACCGACCGACGAACCGGATCCCCAGGCTCTTTCTAGCAATTCCGACTGCAGCAGCGAAGTTGAGCTGAGCGTCTGCGATAAGAAGACGAGCAATGTCAATGATGGCGACAATTCGAATGGAGGCAGCGGCGGCAATGGAGGCAATGGAGGCAATACCAACAGCGGCGGCAACAAAACCGACGCTTCTGCCAACCAGGAGACCAAGGGCGTTGCGGCCTCTGGAGCCATTCTGGCGCTCCCTCTCCTCGCCCTTTTCTGAAAGAGCTGAAAGTAATAAACTGCTCTTGTCGTTTCATTCGTTCGAAACATGTAATGGGAAAACACACATATCGGCCTCAATTTTAGTCACTTTTTGCGGGGATTTATGGTCTCTTTTCAAATCGTATCATTCTTCGTCTGTCGTCGAGCATTGCTCATCTGTCTTCTTCATCTCGTATATGACTGTCCAGTACAGTGAGCTCGCATTCTGTTCAGTACTCCTTGTGATATTTCCCCATTTCCTCATCACTTGTCCATTTCTGCTATTTTTCACTGTGTATCTGTGATAGCTTCGAGAGTGGGAGAACAAGTGTTGAAAACAAGTGAAGTCCCACAATGTTTGTCGCCATTTCATATTATGCTGTGCAGCTATTGGTACCAACTATTGGTATGTTTCAGCTTTCTATAAATTCAAGAGCGCCAAAGAGTTTGAAAGCTAATGAAAAGTCAAAGGCCATTCGTTCTCATTTCTTGTACGCTATTTATCGAAAAATCAGAAAACGTTCAGGGTGAGAGAGCGAGAGAGTCAGACAAACAGAGTGCTCCCTCCTCCCCTCTCCCTTCCCTTCTCCCTCTTCCCCCCTTCCCTTTGCACAGCGCATCTTGATTTTCCCTGCATTATCGGAAAACTTTGCGCGTGCATAGCTCGCTTCAAAGTTGAGCTAGAGACTTCAAATTTTGGATTAGCACTAGGATTCAAGGGATAAACATGCCTACGCTTCCAGATTGTCTACGAAAAAACTCGTGGGACGGCTTCTTTAAAGGGACCTGGTCATGATGGACGATTGGCTTTCAGGTGGTGCAAAATGACCATAGAAAACTATTGAAATTAATAAAAAAAATTTAAAAAATTATATTATAATTAATTAATTAAGTCAAAGTACGGTATTTAAATAAAATGGTCCGAGGATGCTGGGTACGGAGGCAACTAAGCGCTAAATGGAGAGATGGTGGGTACCGCCGGGCGGAGGACTACAAACTACAAACCCAGTGCGCCTCCGCCCGACCTCGGTTTCTGCAGCGTTTACTCGCGGCTGTTCTCTA
>LS589299.1:2338-24883 GCA_900490775.1 Pristionchus maxplancki
GTTTTTGTCGAAAAGTAGCATGCGCCGAGGCATAACTTTTGACAGAATGCACCAAATTGAAAATCCTTTTAACTGGAAACATAACTTTTCATCCTCTTTCGAATGAGCTACTACTCGATACCCAAATCTGAAGTTTGAAAATCGCGAGTTCAAAGATCAAAGATCAATATTTTGGGTCCAAACTATAATCGAAGGGTGTGCCACCCCTAGGGGTCATGTTCACCAAGTATAAGCCCTGGGCGACGTTTTTGAAAAAATTGTACACTCTACTACCCATTTCACTGCGTTCTTACAGAGAACGCGTTTTAAGTCGCGCGCGGAGTAAGTCAAACAAACTGAACGCCAAATGTTATGTCCTAACAGGGCATAAATTAGTGTGTAATAACGCGTGGATAGCAAGGGAGCATGACGTAATAAATAGTGTTTATTACAATACGGATAACAATAATAATGAGAGCATAATAGCTAGTGAAAGGTGAGAAGGGGGTTAAGCAGTGGTAAGGAATAACGGCACTACATCGGGACTATACAGGCCAGCCGTTATCCTAGAAGAAACTACCAACCAACATGGGTTACATACTTAACACACGACTGAGGAGGGAGGCACACCCTCGTCGATAGTCTGCTGAGTATCGACAGCCGAAGAATACAAGCGGGTTGACTCGCAGTGAGACGCGAGTCGGCGGGAATACGAAATTTTATGACTACAGTAATACTGAGCTAGGTCAGAAACGTGACTAATGGTCATACACAGCAGTAATGTTTTTGTTATTGAAAAAAAGTGAAAACAAAAAGTGAAAACAAAAACAAAAACAACAACATCTCTTCGCAGGGCCAGAAGGTATCGCGAAAACTTCTATGAATTCACGCACGCATTTGAGACGGTCATGGAATGGGTTGTCGAGACGTTCGAGGCGAAAACCGCCGATCACGAGGTATGGGATTAATTAAGTAATTAATTAAGCAATTAACAAAATAATTAAATAATTAATTAATTAATATTCAGTTCTATTTGAAACAACAGAGGATCCGGGTCGAAAGGGAAACGAAGAATTATGTGCTGGGAAAGATCCTGCCTGTTTTGAAGGCCGAGGTATAGACTCTACACTATAGAGTTCGAAATACCGTAATCGTCTCTTCATTTAACGTACTCTCTCACCGGTCAGAGAGGCGAGAGGGTGTGCAAAATGAAGAGACGATTACCCGTATTTCGAACTCTACTGAGGTACTCAACACGCATTTTTGGTTAATCAAGAGAAGCTTTTCAGTTCGGTTTCGAAATGCCTGCGCTCATACAAATAAAAGAGGAGTGCGACCAGGATCCCGTATGTTTTTTCACGATCTCTTTATTTCACGTGCTCTCTCACCGGCCAGAGCGGCGAGAGAGTGTGCGAAATGAAGAGACTGTGACAGATCAATATTTGCAGGAAGTCATCACCATCGATGACGACGATGCGACGTCGACGACTGCTCCTGAATCACCTGTCGACAAAGAGCTGGTGAGCGGCCCTTTAGTGCCCTAGCGGACCTCCTTAAAAATCTCATTTCAAAAAACTCATTCCAGGATATGTACGAAGCGATCCTTCGCGGCGATTCACACGAAGATGAGGCCTCAATATCTCCCGAAACGAGGGCGTTCCTGGCGAAGTATAAGGACCCCGCGGCTATCTTTCGTAGAGACAAGGCGGATGCAAGCACCAGTAGAACAACTACAGCCGCTGCTGAAGTCACACCGAGTGTGAAGAAAGATGTTGTAAAGTCTGCTGCTCCGACAGCTGCAGCTGCTCCGGATACTGCAACTGTAGCAGCCAAACCGGCTGCACAGAAAGTTGCAGCTTCTGCGGTTGCTGCAGCAACACCGGCTGTGAAGGAACCTGTCGTGCAGCCCAAAACCTCAACAAAACATGCAGCCACCGCAGCTGCAGCAGCTAAGACTCCAAATGCTGCAGATACTGCCAAGCCTGCTCAGGAACCTGTCGGAGCAACACGTGCAGCAAGTACGACTGTGCCGAAACCCGTCGTGAAATCTACGACTGCTGCAGCTTCGTCGACTTCAACAGCTGCAGCAGCTGCAGCAGCTACGCAGAAACCTGTCGTGAAGCCCGCGATTTCTGCTGTTTCTGCAGCAAGTGCCGCAGCATTGCAGCAACATGTCGCTAAACCGAAAACTGCTCTGGTTGCTGCAGCTTTATCAGCTAAACTCGCCCCATCGACGGCGCAGCAACCTGTGGAGGCATCAAAGACTCCTCAAGATCCTCAACCAGCTGCACCGGCTGCAGTGCAGCAACCGATGCCGACTGCAGCACGCAGGAGCCCTCGCTCATCGGGAGCGCAACCCAAAGAGGTCAAGAAGGAACCGCAAGAGGAAGCTACTGAGCGGCTGCTGAAGAAGCCTGACGAAAAACCCTCGGGTGAGTGCAATTCATGGGTACCAATGTAATGGATGTAAATATTATCTAAGAAAAAAGGTTTTTCGAATTGGTAATACTGTGAATGCGCTAATAATGTCTTTTTTCAGCACCACTGAAGAGAACTCGAACAGAGACAAGCGATGATGCCAGTACCGCTAAGAAAATCAATGCAGTGAACAGCAAGATGGATAAATACATGCGAGGTACTTCACCAAACTTTGCAAAAAACGGACCGCGCGTAAGCGCAATTTCGTTCTAAAATGTATCTGGACTATTTTAAAAACACAGTAAATGAGTTGCTCATCCAAACATTGATTGGAACACATCCTTTAATGCTGCTCGAAGCACATTAAAACATTTTCAGGAAACAACCAAGACGCGAAGAAAACGCAGAAGATCAAGAAGGAAATTGCCGATAATCAGCCAGTCGTATAACCATCTTCCAAGAAAGATCATAAAGGGTTGAAAATTAGCTCCCAGCACTCTGTAGTAGCGAACAATAATGTGTTGATATTTGTCTCACTGATGTTTATCGATTTAACGTTTCCAACAGTATTTGAACAATCTTTGACTAATCGAAAAGTAAGTAATCGTTGAAATGAAGAATGTTGAAATTGAGTGAAACGTCACTCTCACTTTGAAAGGCGTGATAGAACATGGATTCTAGGCCCAAAAGGTTATACAAAGTGGAACTTATATCATTATGAGCGATATTCAAAACCCTCACAAACTCGGGCATCATTTCGCATCTAAAGTACACCATCCCTTGAAATATTAGCGTATTATTCTGATCTTCTGCGTACGGAACAGAGTCAAACAGTCCTGATTGACAGTAGCTCGGGAAATCTCGAGCAATTCGCTTCTCAGTCTCGTCCATATTTTCCGCCGTGATCTCGGAGATGCCTTGATAAAAATCGTGCATGTTCATGTATAAAGTGACATGTTCTTCGCCGCTCAGGTCCTCTATTATCCTTTTTTGCACAAGAGCAAAAATGGAGGAGCGAAGCGATTGCATTTCTGAAGAGGAACGAATGTTCAATGGCGACTAAAGGATTGAATTAATACATACCATCGGTTTCCATTGCCGTTTTAATAGTTTGAACAGCATGAAGGTCTGTTCCCGGAATCCTTTATCCGGAATCCTGCAAGAAGAACACACATTTTGAGTGGGGGAAAGTAAATGTGATTGCAAATGAAGATGTGAACGGTTACGCAACGACTGCAAATAAATGTGAGTCCTTTTTTCGCGCGCCCGCGTCGTTTGCAAGCGTCGGGTTTTCTTCAAATACATTTTCTCTTCGGTGAGTTATCCATTTTCTCTGGTAATCTTCTCTTGCAAATATAACTTTCACTTCTACAGCAATGACTCCTGAAGGTACGCTAATTATTACACTAAAAGAGCTGTTTTTATTGAATTGTTAATCGAAATAGCGTTTTTTTTCAGAACTGAAATTCTATCGCCTATCAATCTTTAATTGTCTTCAAGAAGGGACGTCGCGAAAGCTTCGATGCGAAGAAAAAATCAAGCTTTTCCTCGACATCCAGCACTACTATTTCAACATTTCCGAGGAAAACAAGATCAAGGCAGAAAATATGAGTGACCGTGAAAAAGAAATCGCTCGTGCATACGTGCGACATCAAAATTTAAGCTTTATCAATTCTTGCTCCACTAATGTAATTGCAAAAATTGTGTCCGGCATGGTCACTTTTCGATGCGAGATCTTGCCAATTTTTCTGACTTTGGAGAACTTTACAAGTGACGGTATTCGCATGATTTTTGGTAGTCATCTTTTCGATGAAAACTTTTTTTTCGTTCTTGTAGTTTCCAAGATTGACGACGATGACGAATCTGTCAATATTTCAAATCAAAGAAACGAAATAGGTCCCGCTTGGATTTATGCCGAGTACGAATTAACCGATTGAGCATGTACATCCTTTATTGCACTCCGTGACTCCGTTATTGCGATGTTTGTCGATAATGCTAAACGTTGTCAAATGAGTCTGATTAACTGCAAACGAACACTGATCCTCAGTTTTAATTTTGACTTGAAATCGATGGCTAATTATTTATTTAAATTAGAATATGAGCACATCGCGAGCGAAGAACGGAACAATCAAGCGACAGCATCACCATGCACACCGGAAACATCAATCTTGATGTAGAATGAACGACCTCTGAAATGGTGTTTTTGTTATTATTATTGTTGTTGTAGTTGTTGTTTTTGTTTTCTCACTTTATGGGTCCGGAATATCGCGACAATCCGCCGCGGTGGTAGTGGAAGACGATGTCCGTTTGGTTCCTAGTGGAAATAAGAAAGCGACGGAAACCGACGTCTTCCAGCTCGAATGAATTGGTTCTGCTATTTATTATTTCGTAAAAAGCGGATATAAAGAGGATGAGCGATCAAATGAGATCGACTTCTCTTTGTTGCGTTTTTAAATTTTGATAAAATCCCACCTCTCATCGCTCCTTGCAATCATATTGAATTCATCGTCTAGAGTACTCTCAAGAGGATAGCCGTACGGATACGCGTAGGGCAACGTCGACGAATTGGCTCGTGTTGTGCCGGAGCTGCATCACATTATTCGAAAACAGGAAATTATTGCAAAACAAAAACAATGATAACAACCTTTCATAGCTCCAGGGATTGTCAGAAGACGGCATCTTTGAAGATGAGGAATTTGCTTCAACTTGGATCGTGTCAAAGAGGAAACTGCAAGCAAATGTTAAAATCTGTTTCAGAAACATCAGTTTCGCTCGAGGTCCATCCTTATTTCTACTCACAATTCTTCAGGAATCGCCCACAAACAGTCCATTTTCGGGCACGACGCGCTGATATTTAGGATGAGAGTGGGAGGATGGAAGGGAGGACAGGCACAGAGGACTGAAAGAAAGTGTTCGACGTTTTTCCTTGCAGTTTTCGCTTTTAAACGTTTTTTAGACGTTAGTTTTTTAAACTATGAATATTTCAGTGAGCGCTAACCTCGTTCCTCTTCAGATGTTTCTATCAACGCAACTTCAATGGAATCTGTTCGCTTTCCAGGGCTCGTTTTTCTCTGCAATGCAATGTCTCAACTTTTTGCAAACAATTTTTTAAAAAATCATCCTAAAAGACAAATCGGTGCACTACCGTCTCGACCCGAGAAGAACGGATGTTGATAGTATTGAACTGAATTTCAACTGACAATGGTTCACCTTATAGTAAATCAGATCGAGTTCGCTACTGTAGGAAGAGTAACTGGTGCTCTGGCGCAAGCTGAACAAATTTATTTTAAAATTTCTTAATAAATAAATAGACGTACTCTAAATAACCAGCTCCGTCTCTGATGGCGAACCTCGTCTCCTCTTCTCTACTTCCTTTAATCTGAAAACATAATTTTTTTCGGAAAATCAAATTATTAATCGTTGAATTATCTGGACTTGTCGCTCAAAACCCTTACATTAGCCCACGCTTCTAATCGATAGTTGCCTCGCAGTGACTCAGCTATTTGTACGCGTCGTGTGCAGTTTACCTGCAAAACGTCACCTCTACCATGTAAAATTTCGAGAAAACTTTTTATTCAGATTCTAAATATCATCGGCAAATTACAAGAATATAACTAGTTCAAACATGGAAGCAATGCCATTTCTCCATCTTGAAAGAGTAAACTCTGCTTGATTCGTCGAGAACAACCACACCGGCAGGACACGAACAGTCTAAATATAATTTAAATAAATATAAAAAAGTAAATAAATAAAAAAATAATTTTAAATATTCACCGTCAGGATATGTCTCAATTGTCATCAAGGGGTCAGCGTGGTTCTGAAAATAAATCCGGTAAAAAAAAAAAACGAAATGAGTCCTTACAAAAATCTCAGCTCGGTTCGAAAGGTGGTAAACGTGGACTAGGGCTCTCGATGTTTTCAATATTAGCTGACGATCGGCTTCGGTTGCGATCACGCTGAAAATGAAGTAGTAAATTTGTTGTTGTTTTTAAATCTTGTTTTTGCTTTTTAAGTGTGTTTCGCCCACCCTATTTCTTGGTCAAATGCGTCGATCGTCTCTTCATTGGGTATGATCGCATCGTAGTCATAGACCCGTGCCGAAAACGAGGCGACTTTGAATGGAGTCAGAGAGAGAATTGCTCCTGAATTACAGTTTCAAAACTTATCTGTCTATTTCGACATCAAGAATTCAAAAGGCACTGCTCTTGAACATCAATCTCAACAATTACCTGGATACTTCGACATCAATTAACAAATTAATATTCAAAATGCCTTCAGCCTTCCCTTCTCCATCCATCTCGAGGGAGGGAAGGTGAGAAAGGAGTCGCGAGACTGCAACAGAACATACCAGGGCTGCTAGTTGCGACGACAAAGTCGCATTCATACTCGAGCGCCTTCGAGGAAACAACGACTGGAGCGCCAGAATGGACGTCAAGGAAGGGAAAAGGGCAGCCATCCTCTGCAATTATTGTCGTGCCTCACAGCATTCTCGGCGATCAGAGCGAGAGAGCGGGGCGAATTGAGAGAGTCATGATAATGTTTGAATAGCCTTCTCTAGACACTTCGTAGAAGGCCTGGCTCTTCATTTAGCGTCACGAAAATGACCGAACCCTCAAGAGTCATCAGGACCGTGACTTCCGCCTTGCTTGCTTCTCCAGTCTTGTTCACATGCAGTCTGAGACGCGTGAATGGAGACGACACGACGGTTGAATTGATTCCAATCAGGCTGGAATAAATACTGATGAGAAAAGAATAATGATAATGAGAGAATTAACGCCGAATTATTAGAAACTGCTGTGTAAAAACTATTGTATTCATTACTTCTGAGAAAGATAAGGATGAACAACAAACGCACTTCTTTCTGTTGAACTCCCGTTGGACATTGTCCATTCCGATTCCCTGCTCTAGCACCGCTATTTTGACTGCTGAAGCTGAAAAACTGTTTGAGATCCGCAAGGATTTCGAAAATATTAGTACTGTTGATGACGAAATTGGTCTAGAAATGAGCAAAACACTGACTGTCATCAACCTCGTACGACACAATTGTGGCTCGGATGTGCTTGCACGAGTTGAGAGGGCGGAGGATCTGTGGAACAGTATTTATTAGTTCTCGAGCAAGCCCATATCTCATCGTTCCTTAAAATGAATTGTGCTTTTGTCCAAAATTAAATAACAAACCTCGAGTAATGTTCTCGTCTCTCCATTTCACCTTATCTCACATCAGTCAGAATCGCGCGAGAGAGTGTGTGAAATGGAGAGACGATTGATCCAAACCTCAATCCGATGCGATCCATCCCTACATCCAGTCAGGTTGACTGATTTTATCTGTTTCGTTACGCCGACTGGCCATTCGATGAAGTCCTCGTGAACACAAGGGTTCACGTAGGGAGGGTCGCGAGACTCGATGTAGGCTGTTTTGACTAGAAAAAAGTTGATCTTAATCCAAAAAAAAGTGAATGCGAACCTCTCCTGGAATCGCCCAGTGTTACACAGCAAGAGAAAAGAAGTAGCAAGAGCCAAGGCATGATGGCTGAATGAACCAAAATAGCCAAATTAGTTTATTGAAAATTATAGTTGGGATCCGCACAACATGAAAAGCATGAGCGGTAACTCTGCCCAATCTCTTACTTGCTAACACTAACAATTGGTTTTGTTTATGAGAGATCCCGTGCCAGAAAATCAAAGAATCATTTCGCTCAGCTGGCGGAAGCTATGGCCTTTGAATTGTGCGCTATGGCCAGAAATAGGATCCGCCCACTTTTGCCTCGTCCTGGGTTCTACTTCTTCCCCACTGTGCTCCGCAAGTGTGGTTTATGATCTATAACTCGGCCTAGAGATGAGATTTTGCCAATCGTTAAAAAAAACATAGTCTTATTCAGTGCTAGAGCTATACATTGGGCTAGAAAATAAGGCTCCTAAATTACTTTGGTGAATGACGTTGTGGTCTCTATCTAAATGGGGGGTCCTTCCAGCGGGAAATATGCACATACGTGCTAAATCCTGTGCCTTTGCCTTACCTCTAGATGTGCTTTCTATTTCTGATGACAAAAAGGAAAGCACTGACCTGGCTCTCTCTCTATTTCACACGATCCCTTGTCAATCGTTAGAGAGGTAATCTGTGACGGTGAGACGGGCTCACTAACTCTAGTTAGAGAGTCTTTCATAACAACTGCTTATTTCTTATGGCAATAGTTAGCGTGTATCTAATCATCGAATAGATTAGATTGTCTTTTCTCAAATCAAATTGTTACACCGAAGGTATTTTCCCCAGTAGACGTTAGATAAAACGGATCAATCCAGCGGGAAAAAGTATATCCTTACATTTGTCACACCTCTACATGTAGTTCTAATGAGGAAAGTGAAGACGGGGTAATTACTGATTACACCGGAACTGTGTTTTGAATTGTGTGATCGGCCGAATTTCGCTTTATTCATGACGAGTATCACTCACTGATTGAAAACAATAAAATGTATTCGAATCCTTGTATTTCATTGGTTTGAACGTCACAAAAGAGTTCATAAAATAATTATTTGTTTATTCAATTCAATCGGTCAATTCGTATTCATGAATAATGAAGCAGTGATCATCCGTTTGAGGGTCGGACAAACTGCATACGGTCTTCTTTTCCGCATAATGTTCGAGGAAATCACACTCGCCCATATCCTCCATAGCAGCCACTCCATGAAGGAAAAAGTGCTCGGCAACCCATTGATTTCGCAATATGCGACTAATTGAATGTTGGGGTAAATTCGACAAACTTATGAGTTGAGGCAGCAACTCGCATCGAAATGCTACCAATCCGGACAAAACGCGTTGAATAACAGAACAAGTCATGGAGGGATCATTGTAAGCCAGAGGAAAGGCCACCGCGAGTTCTGAGATGATTCTGTCGGCCGCTTCCTTTTCTTCCTTGGTCATATTGTCAGCCGTTATCTTGCGCTCCTCTGCAGCATTCGAGTAGAATTCATCGACAGAAAGATAGAACTCGTGGATTTGTCCAATATCGGTGCCTCTAACCAAAACGGAAATGTTAGCAAAAATGGCGTCTCGAGCGCTTTGAAAATCTGAAATTCGGCTCATGCATTTCAGTGATTGCGTAGCTTACCTTCAGGAGACATGGATGACTTTATCAGACGAGTAGTTGATCTGTAAACGATATGAATCGTGTCAAAGGAAGTTCGATGGGGAATAGTAAACTTGAAATTTGTTTTTCAAAAATTTAAAATCTTGGCGTCTAGCATTCGACGCCACAGACCGACGCGTAAATGAATTTAAATTTTTTTTAACTCGGCATTAGAATTCACGGATTGCTACCAAAAAGTAGAAATAACGGAGAAACAAGGATAAAAGAAGATTGGAAAATAGTTTATCACATTCAGTCGGTCAGCAAGTATTCGTCGTGTATGCAACTATGGTCAATGGCTTGTGGGGATGTAGAGGAGCATCTCGAATCGTCGTGCTCTTCATGATGACAAAACTCGCAATCCTCATTTTCGTGAAAGAATGCATGCTCCTCATCTATATGCATACCAAGTATATCAGCTTTCGTCTTCAATGTCATTTCGACTGCGCTCATCAATTCGGGTAACAACTCCCGACGAAATGCTACCTGCCCGTCGAATACAAGGGGGCGCTCGGCAATGGGGCAGTTGCGAAAGGAAGCAGGCATGTAGAAAATGTCGGCCATCTCCTCAATCATCCACTTGGACCGTTTCAATTCCTTCTCTGTCATGTTGGCAACCATAATCCTGTGTTCGTGGGGCAATTTTGAGTAGAATTTTCCGATGAGCATAAACAACTTTGCGCCCTGTACTTCTGATGATTCTCCTCTAACATAGAGCCACAGCAATTCAAAGATTTCGTCGCGATCACGTTGAATGTCTAGAAATCGAATAATCGAGAATATGTCACGAGAATATGTCTTTTGAGTACATTGTGACAAATCGGCTATCTACGTTGTGGCCCCTAAATATGTGAGAAAGAGGGCTCACCTTCTGCTGACTTACAGGAATCCATCCCGAAGGTTCCGAGTAAAACTGAATTTAAAAAAAACAATAATCTTAAAAAATGAAACTGGAACAATTGGAATTGTTGGTGGTTGAAGTTAGCGTCGTGTCACGATAATAATGCGTATTGTGCGCGTCTAAACGAAATGTCGACCGTAAATATTCAAAAATTCGTGAGCTTGTATTCTGAATTTGCTTGTTGTGAAGCGGCAAGTGTGTTCTATCCTTGCAGAGTTCTCCAACTGTTAGATTGAAGTGTTGTATAAATTGTCAAGTAATTGCCATTTTTCGAACGGTTTATCGCTGTCAGTCGGTCATTTGGTATTCAAAGGACGTGTTGGCGTGCTCTTGAGTTCGAGTGGAAGTAGAATAACACTCCGGATCATCGTATATTGAAGAATACATAAACAAGCATCCAGAATAAGGATCGTTTGAAATGATTTCATGATAGAAATTATGCTCGAGATCCAATTGATTTTCAACTATATTCAATATGCTTTCTGATGAGAGATCGGATCCGGCAATTAACATCAGAATCGGCAGCAATTCACATCTGAATAGCACTAGTCCGTTGAAGACATGGGATGGCTTAAAGTTAGTAGTGACTTGTAAGCCAAAGGTGAATAGGTAAGTTCGATCACTAAAAAGCAAAGTAGCGTTTTTAGCCAGCTCTTTCTCATAGGAGCTCAAATTTTCTGTAGTGATCCTGCTCTTTTCAGAAATATTTGAGTAAAATTTGTGAATTAGTAAAAAATAATCGACTTGTTGATAATCTAAGAGATCTCCACTAGCAAATCTTAGTAGATTTCTGAAGATAGAATCGCGAGCGCGTTGCATTTCTGAAATGTGGCGCATGGCATAGCTCTATTGCTGAGTCTCACCTTCGGTAGTAAATGGCGAATCCATGGACAAGATGGATAACAAGGATAATAAAATAAACTATTATGCTAAGCGTTGCTCTGACAAATATTAGGTTGATTGTTATGGTAACCTTGGCGTCTCGCGCGCAAGCGCCAATCCACCCTACGGCAGGGATGGATATTCAGCACTTATGTTGGTCGTCGTCCTGCACTCTTCACATTAAGACACGCACTAAATACAACCACTTCAGTCAGAACTATGTATATTAGTCAAGCTGGATGGCAAATGAACAGATCAATTAATAACATGAACTTATTAGCAGTTCAAAAGAACGGTCCAGCTTGCAAATAACGGGCCGGCTGACAATTCATTGGTGTTATACTCAGATGACTAATGCCAACCATTGTCGACCAAGGACACAATCTTTTCACAATCCTGCGATATTATAACACAGAAACGATTCGCTGATGGCATCATAACACCGTATTTCATTATGGTGATTTGTATCTTCCTCGCGGGTAAACCGCCTGTGTGTATTCACTCCCTACTCACGTCAACTGCGGCCTTTGTTGCTGTTCGCTATGCCCTTTCTTCCGATAAACACCGAGATCGAAATATTGCAGTTCATGGGCCAGTTCGTGTTGGCTCTACTCGCGTTCTGCGCCCTCTGGAGCGGCGTCGATCTCAGCACCGCCTTTGCTGTAATCGTCAAGTAATTTTAATGGGAAAAAAACTCAGGTATAATTTTTTAAAAAATTTTCGATTTTTAAAAAAAATTCTATATCGAAATGCAGTGCTGAGACTTGCCACGATTGAATGCGCCGCTGTCCTCGTCTTTAATAACGAAATCAACTACTGGAGGAGACGCGTGCTCTACGACGACTGCTCTACGTATCCACGCTGTTGTTGTTGTGGTTTCTAGTCAATATTATCGCCTGATTTCCGCCTGATTTCTAGTCAATATTATTATGTGATGCGCAATACTTGCTAACTGCACTGAGAGATATAACACTACTTTTATCACAAATTAACTACACTTTTGATAAATCCATTGCAAGTTGGACATGTTGATAACACGGCGAATAACATGTACATGCCCAGAGAATACATTTCTGAGAATTGAGGGTCATACCTGAATTAGAGAAAGGTAATACATAGAATTGGAAGGACATCGGAATTAAAGCACTATCGGTTACAAAGGAAAGACATGTCAACGGGATCACAATGATTAGCTATAATCGCTATTACAAACAATTTTATAATTATTATTATTACTGAAGACGCGAACGATTGATGAGTCTTCACAGTTTCTTCGCCTCCCTGGAAGCAAGCGTTTAGATTTTTTGTTGAAAATATGGGTTATAAAGGATTCAAATTATTCTATATAGCGCTTATGTTTAGGGAAATGGTTCTCCTGGTCAAAAAAGTACAGAGGTTCCCGAAAATAGATTTGTTTGACTCTTTCACTTTTCTAACCAGCGAGAGAGCATTTCGAAATGAGAGAGTCATATTCCAAATTCACTTACTTATCATGTTTCTGGAGGATGTGCAGCACTTCCTCAGTCCACTCGTCGAAGCGGAACTCGTCCTGGAAATGAGGAATGCATTTCACTATGCAGAAGTCTCCCTGTTCCTCTAGGCAGAATCTTTTTTTCTCTCTCTCTCTCATCTCCACCCCAAACCCACAAAGTCCAACCAAAGGATTCTAAAGTAAAAGCCACGGCTTAGGACGCAACACAGTTCGCAGTTGCGCCCGGAGGTGATGGAGAAAGGGAATTTGGAACTTAGAAGTGCCGGGACCAAAAACTCACCAGCTCGATCTCGTTCTCCCACCTATTCGCATCCAACACTCCACTAACCCCTGGCCATCTTACAAACCAACGTACTCTAACCAGGAGATTCCACCCGTTGGCTTCAAAGATAAGGGTAACTCACCAGCTCGATCTCGTTCTCCCTCCTCATCGCGTCCAACACTCCGTGGAACGGCGTCTCCACCCAGTCCTTCTCGGTGAGCCACGCTTCTGCAAAGAAATGCGAAATAATTTGGAATGGACACCCTAATCTTATGGTGAGGTCTGCGTATCATGATTGCTTCCTAGAACGTGCCGTGGTAGTGAAAGGGTGAGAACCGAGGACAGGAGTGCGCTTGGGAAAAGGTAGTGTTGCGAATGTAGTGCAGTAGACCACTAGTCACAGTTACTACACAACTTTTACTGACTTACTCTCCGTAGAGATGCCCACATCAGCTAAATGAGAAGCGTTAGTGATCGGCAGGGTTCCAGATTCGATATCAATAGTATCACACCTTCGTCCCTCCCCCCCCGCCCCGCCATTGTGATACTATCGCACGAGGTGGGGAAGGCAGGATGGTACGATACTGTCGATATTGAATCAACAGCTCTAGTGTTCGGTAATATAATAGTAGTGCGCGGGTACATGTGTTAGAATGTCTCTATGACTCACCCTGCGAGTGGAATCCCTTCACATTCCCGTTCTTCATCGAGAAGAGAGATCGGGCGTCGATTTTTCCCTCTCTGTACGCCTGCTTGACCTCCTCGTCCTCGAGAGCGCTGCAATTGATTTGTTATTGAGGCCTTTTGCCCTAATTGTCCTATCGATGAAGTGATCGATCAAAATCGAGCAACTATCACATCGGTCTATCTTCGTCCCATTTCTTCCGCAGGATTCTCTCAATTCTCTCTTGCTAACAACACCCGAGACTTTCGTTGTATGATTGAAGGTATAGGAGTACTCACAAGGCCGTATCTGTCATCGGGTCGTAGTAGTGCGCCATATACTCCGAACTGCCCTCGACCCACTGCGTTGACTCAGAAGGTTTACGGAGAGGAAGGAGGTCGGGTCTGGAACGAATATTGATTTTTGGTCAACCACTATTGGGGTATCGCGATCCAACTCACTTCTTGACTCCATACTCCTTGACATAATCAATGTGGTACGGCTCATCCTTCCTGTTACGCATCCGCGCACTGCAAATATCGTTGATTGAAGCTAAATCAAGATCTTTGATTGTTAGATTCCGATTTGTTAGTTCAAACGATCTTATTAATCACAATTTATCTCCGCTACAGGCACAACGATGAAATACACAGCGGACAACAAAGTGGAGCATCCAATATGGACATTTATGGAACATTTTGACACTCTCCCTGTTACACAAATACTAGATTCTATGACTGTTTGGAGATCATGCAAAATGGAGAGACGAGACCGTTTCCCGGACAATATCGAGCAACTCTCACATCAGTCTATCTTCGTCCCATTTCTTCCGCAGGATTCTCTCATTCTCAATTCTCTCTTGCTCCTCCTTAGCGCGTCGTTCATTCTCCTGCTCTCTGGTCTCTCCTCGAGCGTTTCGAGAACCGTGGGAGATTCGCGAGTCGCGACGCAGCTCACTGCAACAATGTCTCTTAGACGAGGCCTCTCCGTAACTCAAACTCACTCATGTCTGACGGAGGCTCGGGAGGATTGGGACGTACGCCCACGAGTATCGTATGCGTCCCGTTCGTCGCGGGAATAATGATCGCGATCGCGAGAATCGCATTGATTCACACTGCAAGAGATCCATTATTACTGTTCATGGAAGAGGATGGAAGTACTACTCACTTCGATCCAGCGTACGACCGAGATGCTTGAGATCGAGTATCGTATTCACGCGAGCGATCTACCTCGCGGTGATCTCTCGAATCACGACCGCTGCTGAAACAAATGCATCTTCAGATAACTCGACTCGTGGAACTTACTGTCGAGTCTCCGATCTGCGATCTAGGTTGTGTGCCGCATACGGATCATCAGAGTAACGCCGCGTTTCACGATGGTCGATACTGAATTAATTATCCTTTTCTTTTCTGATGTACAGATTTTCAAAATTGCGAAGGTAGCACTTACTTCGATCCCGCATACGATCGAGAAGGATGGGACGTGCGCTCCTGATCTCGTGATTGATACTCATCTCGAGAATCACGCGTCTCGCGATGCCCCTTGCTACTATACTCATCTCGGGGATAGTCACGACGATCTCGAGAGTCACGATCTTCCGCACTGAAATGAATATTTGCTGGAGTCCCAGGATCATTTCGCTTACTTTGATCTTGCGTAAGACTTGGAGGTATGGGATCTGCAATCGTCCTCATCACGAGTGTCGCGAGCGTAACGAGGTTCCCGAGAGCCTCTAGACTCTCGCTGGTCGACACTGTAAGAAAAGGGTTATTTCTGTTGTCAAATGGCTCTAAAACCAACTCATGATATTAACTTACTTCGACCCAGCATACGATCGTGATGGCTGAGAAGTACGTGATGACTCGCGTTCATCTCGTCTGTCTCGTGAGTCGCGGGAGTGATCAGCATCTCGATAATCACGCTCGTCTCGTCCGTAGCTGCAATTGATTCATCATTACTGATTCTAGTGTCCATCAACTCACTTTGATCCACCGGCTCTGGACGACTGCGACATGCGGGATGAGTCATGCACGTCCCTCGATCCACGTGAATACTCGTCACGGTGCTCCCGCGGGTCGCGACGATCGTCACTGAAACAGATCCTTTAGTTTCAGGGTTTTGGGAAGGTATTCAAGGATTGGGAAGGCCACACGGAATCAAAGCTCACTTCAGTCGAGCTTTGGAGCTTTGGGACATCCGCATGGAGTCATGATCATAGTCGTCTCTTGAGTAGCGTTCTCCTCTACCGTCTCGCGAGTTGCGATGGTCGACACTACAATGATGGTTAGCCTCAGTCCGAGCTACTAATACTTACTTCAATCTCGTGGACGATCTAGATTGCTGGGACGTGCGGTCGTAGTCTCGAGAGTCATGAGTGTTACGATAATCTCGCGAGTCTCGGTGGTCATACCTGCAAGCATAATTTAGTTACTTCAAAATGCCAAGAAACTCACTCTGATCGATGCCGTGAGAGCTGCGGTAGTGGGTCTTCATTGTTATTGCCGAACGCATCTAGATCTTCTCGTGAGTTACGCTGGCCGAATCTGCAAAGAGCTCCATGAGGACGGGTCGACACTGGTTATAAGAAGTAGAAGGTACGCACGCTGATCCATTCTGAGATCGCTGAGAGGATCTCTTGGGCTGACGATGTTCACGAGGATGATCATCACGACGATCCCGGGAATTGTTCTCGCGGCTACCGTACGCGTCCCTTGAGTGCCGGTCACGATTGTCTCTCGATTCGTACGAGTCCCACCCGCCGCGGCTGAAAAGAAAAACTATGATGAGACAGTCGACAAGGAGAAAGGACTCGTGAAACGTACTCAGACCCCGATGACTGTTGGAACGGGAACGACTCCTGCTGTCGATCGTCCTCATCAGCATATCGGTCTTGAGCTTTCTTCTTCTTCATCCATTCTTGGTTTCTGCAATAAGCGTTCTTGGCCATCACAGTTATTTTTATTTCAGACGCTTCGAAAGACTAGAAATCTACGTTAGTCGCGGGATGGTCGATAAGGTCAATTTTAAGGGGTTGCGAATGGAGCGTCAAAGACAGAACCACAGACAGACAGACATCTTGATATTATGTTATTTTAGTTACTATAGTAACTTACTCTGATCCGATCGGTTCGCCATACCGCTCGTACTTTGGCTCAGGCTTGCTTTCCTTCTTGCTGCCGCCGGTGTCGGGATCCTTCATTCTGTCGAAGCTGAAATGCAGTAACTATGAGGCTGAGGAGGATGAAATGGAGGTAAAATGAAGGTTGGGGAGCTTCTATCCTCCATAAAAGCCCTTCTCGAGTTTCTCCTAACTCAAACAATGCCAAGTCACATTCTTTCACACTTACTCGTTTCGAGAAGATGATGAAGCCACATGAGAAGGCTCATGACGCTGATAGGTATCTCGCTCGGGAGGAGAACGCTTTTCGAAGCTGAAGATATTTCCATCCAATATTACTTATGTACTCCCCATCTTCGACTCAGATACCGCGAGAGGAATCTCGTCGACAATACTAGACAATCAATGGATCTCACCTTCTATCATCAGCTGAGCCATACGCCGCTGTCCCTCCTGAGTTCCAACTCGTCTCGCCCTTCCACTGCTGACCGTTTCTGAAGAAGAGGATCATTGTATGTTCTTGTGAACTAAATCAGCTAAGATCGAAGAACGTGTCTATGTGAATATGCTCAAGTGAGAGGATCCTCACCTATTATCCTTCGCAGAGCCACTGGCCGATGGCTTATCCCATCTATCACCCTGCTGCGAATGACGGGAGCCACCCTGATAGCTCCTTCCATGATTAGAGTATCCGTCCGATTCCTCATCCCTCCAGTCCCTTCTTCCCTCGTCTCTTCTCGAGTCTCGCGTGTCTCTGAGATAGATGATGTGAAATAGATGGCTTCTTTGCGGAAAAAAGATCTACAACTCAACCGGAACGACATCTCACCTCTCGTACGATGTAGACTCAGCACCTCCGCTTATATTCCTCATTCTGTCGGAATAGGCGGAGAAGCCAAGCTCCTCTCCATCTCGATACTGCTCGTGGTAACCAGCAGCTGTACGTACGGAGGAGAAGGCGCTTCTGTAATGCATCATTTCAGACACCTCACCGCCTACCCTTTGTCCCATTTGACATTAGTGGTTCCCTTTTCGAATGTCACAACGACAATGACGCTTACTGAGGAGCAGGAGAGTAGTTGGACGATCGGTCCGCGGTAGAAGCTGCTGTTCTGCAAATGGAACAGTGAGATGCTATCGTTTCAAAGAAGTTGGGGGCATAGGGAACATAGACAAAGGATTGATTGTACTCACGCAGTCGGATTTCCGAAAGCATCCATCGGCGGATCTTGATAGTCTCCACCGTAGGCCTGGTCACCAAATCCATTGTCCCTCTGCCCCACTCGCCGTGCCTCATCTTGCCTCCTCTGAGGCCTCGAGATTTCCGATGCTTGCGAGGATTGGGAATCCCGTCTGTCCACGGAGCGATAGAACTGGTCATCGAATCCACTCTCCCTGTGTTCCAATCGCTGCTCCTCATCCTCCTTTCTCTGGGGCCTCGACATTTGCAATGCTTGAGAGGATTGGGAGTCGCGTCTATCTTCGGGAGGATAGTTGGATCTGTATGGATTGAATGATCATTCAAATTTGTCACACAACTCACCGCTCATCCCTTCTCACGCCAGAATACCCAACGCGATCGGCCTCGACTGAATTCGATCTCGAACGATCAGGTCGTCGATTGGGCTCGTCGTACTGAGCGAATCTGAAGAGATGATCGCTAAATATGTTACCGTCTCTTCGTTTCACACACTCTCTAGCTGCCCTGCCGTCCGGTGAGAGACCCGTAGTTCGAGATCGACTACTCACCTTCCACGGCTGTCGTCCTGTCGCCCTCTCCTATCTTCTCCATCGTCGTCGATCGAGTTCCTCCTGTCCACGCCGCGGTCACTACTCCTCTCGTTGAATGATCCCGTCTCCTCCATGTCACGATCATTGATCCGATCCTCGTATGAATCCCTCCTGTCGTTACTATACCTGCAAGGAAAATCAACATTAAGCAGAAGTAGAAGAGAGATAGCTCACCCTCCACTCCCATCCTCCTCCTCTCCTCCCCTCTCCGCTCCCCAATCGCTTCCTCCCTCCTGCGACTCATCACTGCCCACTACTCCGTCTTCGTTCCAGGGACCTCCATTCGTTTCATTCAGCTCCTCTCTCTCATTCTCAACCGCGACGACTCGCTCAGAGGCGAATTGGATGCCCGCGTAGTGCTGCTGCCTGCAACGTGGCTTGTGACACCAAATCCTATAGGAAAGTACACACCTCAGCTCAGTATCGCCGCTGTCCTCGACTTCGGCCGTGCTCCACTCGTCTCTGTCTTGAAGTACTTGAAATCGACTTGAAATTGAAATCTCTGACTTGGCTCTGAAATATGGAAGTTATTTCTTCTAACCATCACTAAGACCTTACTGAGATCGTGATTAGCATGACAAGATTAGATCGGGAAGTTACCTTTTCTCGTAGTCCCGTTGCTTGACGCTGCTGTACCCGACCATGGGCAACGTCGCTTTGAGATTGTCGCCTGTAGTGCGATTCTGCTCGAAGTAGCTGCAAAGAACAATCAAATATCATTCATCTTCGAAAAAAACAGTACATCTTTCTGTCATGACAAAAATGACTGATTATTGTCTCTTACTGTGTGTTACTAAGGCACTGATACGAAAATCCTTGGGATCACGCACCTCTTTTCCTCATACGTTCTTCGATCCTTCCTCCTCGATATTTTTCTGGGAATGCCGGGCAAGTGTTTCTGAATTATTTTTAAAGGAGGAATAAACCCGTCATTTTCGACCAAAATGTGATGACGCAGTTCCACAGCATTCCAAATAGATAGAAAACGAGAATGAGGAAAAGACACTATGGTGTACTGAGCACACCACACTTTCTCAAATTCTGGCAAGAGAGATGGGGGGAGGGGGAGTCGAACTCGCCACCTCTGGGGGCAATCACCATCCACTTACCAATATGCTAAGCTGCGTCATTGCTCTTGTCTCTAACAGCCTACATATCATTCCCTCGTTCTGCAGTAAATTGGAACGTTGCGACTTCTTGATTATCACTTTCACCCTTCATTTTACGAATAAGTATATTAGAAATTCATCCCTCCCTTGTCCACTATACGAAAGCAAAAGCAAACAACAATGTAACATACTACAAATTTTATCTACAAAAATCACAACAACGAACAATGCGAAATAAGATCAAATCGATGGTTCTACAATCAAAATACAGCAATTTATTAAGGGTTTAGTCCTTATTTAGTATGCATTGGAGCGTCTTGGTCCTTTCTACTCCATTGTCGCCATTTTCGACTGATTATCCAATATCCAATGCGTTGAGTCCTCAGGTCACTGCAATTATAGTGATTACTACTAGTATGAGGGAAATCTCCAATAACTATAGATCGTGAAAACCAATGGCTTCATTATCTCTTCCGTAAGGCATGTGAGGGGTGGTTTCGAAAGAACAATAAGAGCTAAAAAATAAGTTTATAATACGAGTTTCTTTGCTAAACCTTGCTTTCAACAATTCAAACAGTATAACCCACAGAAGTGCGGAAACAACTCACTTTTCTATCTCCATCTCCGTTCTTCTCAGCTCAGTCTCGACTTCCTTTAATTCATCCATAATTCGACCGCACTGGAGAGTGGCGTTGTAGGCACTCGTAGCCTGTGATTGATTGACTCTCATGAATAACTACCACAATCTATGGTAATCTCCTACTATTATATTACTAGAATAATTCACATGTGAGATATATAATAGAAACGACATAAATAAAAAAAGTAATGGATCAATTATCAAATAGTACATGCGAATCATTAACTACAAGTTGATGAGAGAAATAAATAATTTCCTCAAGTAAAGTGACTAATAATACGTCATTACCAAAAAGACTCGGAATAGACAGTTCTCTCTCTCACCTCATGGTACTGCTCCTTCAGATTCTGCTCTGCTCCATCACTCGCAGCTCCGATCGCTTTCGCCAGACAATCGATGAAAGTGCCTGAGAGAAGGGAATACTACTTGTTCCAATGTTCTTCATCTTGAATATATTCAGGAGGGGATACCAGACGGGTCGAGATGGAACAGCTTGGGTCCCTCAGTGTCCACTCCTGCGAAGAGCACCGCCACTCCGAAGGGACGAGACATCGATGCCTCAACAAAATTTTCGGTCTAGATGATTTGAACTACAAGAGAGCAAACATAATAAGTCTTTTCCCTTTAATCTTCTTGAAAGACAAGGTCAAGTATCCAAACAAGCCCTCTAGATCGAATTATTCTCACCTTAGCATCGTCATCTCCAAATTGGAGTGCAAGATTGGCCACAGACTGAGTCACATCTTCTACTCTGATCTTGCGATTGAGGTGAACCAGAAGTTCTGAGACTCGTCCTAAACAATTAAAGTGACACTATATATTACATCGGGAATTGTAAAAAGTGAAACAAACCTGAGCACGCTCGACGAGGGTGCGAGAATCGGCAATGAGCCCAGCAAAGGTGACACCTTCAAGGAATCCATTTACGGGAGAATTAAGGATGAGCATATAATTGCATTCTGTGAATCTTATCAAAAACGTACCAATGTGCTCATCGACCTTGGAAATCTTCTCGATGGTGTCATTCACCATGAGCTTGGAGGAGACTCGCTTCTCAGCAGCCAGAAGAACTCCCTCTAATTAACATAGTTAATTAATCAATATTTATCTAAAAAGCGAAAACTTGAGAAATTATACGGTGTGCAGCGAGATCGAGCGAATAATTAAAAAGAATTACTGCGATATTTGACTTTTATTGCGAAAGAAATAAGTTTTAAAAAAAGAAAGTTTCACAGATGACACGCAGCATAAAAATATAACACGTTAAAAAGCGAAGACGACTCAAAAAAAAGAAAGTCTTTAGAGCTCGAGCTATTTTTTACAAATAAATCGAACTACTGCGATTTTTGAATTTGATCGTAATCAAAACAGATTTGTATGGTTCGAGGTATCACAGATGGCTCGCAGCATAAAAATGGTCAAGATTTATCGAATAACAGCGCCAAAACCACAGGCAAAGTGGCGAAAACTAGCAAAAGTGGGCACTGCGCGCGAATACGAGCAATTTTAAGGTTGAAACGTGATCAAAACATATGCCAAGGGTTTTATAGCAGTCACCTATGATTAGCAAGACATAATTGAACAATATAACGTAAATAAAACAACAAAAACATCAATAAACAAACGAAATTGCTAAAAATATTTCTGGGATTTTTTTTCTTACCGTACTTCAAGTACGACATTCATGCTTTTTCCCGTTAGGAGTTTTTAATTAACGAAAATTAGTAAATCGCAGAAAGATTCGTTTTCATTACATTTCCCGGTCAAAGGAATGCTGTGGTTCGATTAGATTTTTAAAGAAAAATATAATCCCAAAATTTGAAAGTTCTAGCTTAATTTTAAAGCGAGTTATGGGCATTTAAAAGTTTGCTTACTTACAGTATCCCTACTTGATTGCTGAAGTCGATCGTGGTGGGACCCAATTAAATTGTTTATTTTTGAGGAAATTAGGGATATGAGCGCAAGCTGATTGTAAATACTATTGTTTACGGGAAGAGAAACGTTGTGAGCGCCCTTACCCTCTTCCTTTCCTCAAAAATCAACAATTTAATTGGGTCCCACCACGATTGACTTCAGCAATCAAGTAGGGATACTGTAAGTAAGCAAACTTTTAAATGCTCATAACTCGCTTTAAAATTAAGCTAGAACTTTCAAATTTTGGGATT